>JAKOGI010003816.1:0-41063 GCA_029747015.1 Carnegiea gigantea
AACTTTTAAGTCCAATTGGTTTCATATCATTTGGAATTCATTTGGTTACTTAAAACAGTTCATCTCTTGAACCTGTCCGGATTGCATTGCAAAATGCACGGTTTTGGTTTTCTGGTTTGTTCAGGGGGCAAATGACGTCCAAATGCTACGATTCCAAAAGGAGGGTAAACTGGACATCTTGAGGTTTCTAACCATGTAAGAAACATAGCAAATAATGATCATTTGAGGTGTCAAACATGCGTTGCAAGTGGAGGCAGAAACCGGATGCTTGACACCCGGTTGCTTAGCTTGGTGGTTTTCCTCCTTCAAGGGGTTTGATTAAGGTGGAAGGCTTCCAAGCAGGTCATTTTGAGCTGCTTGATCAAGCACCACTCAGCTACTTGAGAGAGAGACACGTGGAGCAAGTGAAACATCACCATTTTGCAAGCCCTCATTCAACCACTCAAGCATGACATGGCACACATGCATTTTTCAGTCCTTTTGAGGTGGCTAGCCGTGCACTCTTACCTTCCTAGCTGGGAAAATGAGACATCTACATTCCTTAATGCATAGGAAAGGTTTAGGAAGATAACTTAAGTGCTTTGTAAAATAAGCTTTTAGCTTTTGGTTTGTATTAGAGTAAACCGTGTGTTAGGAAGTGATTAGCAAGTTTAATGACTTTCCTCCCTTGGAAGGAAAGCTCATTTGTGTACTCTCAAGGTCATATAAGGCCTTGTATGTTCATTTTGAAGGAATAGAGTTGAATTTTTCAGTAGAGAGAAAAGACTTTGTGTCTTGTGATTTCCTAAACACTTAACTTGCTTATCCTTAATTGTGGCCGATTAAGGTGGTGACCAAGTGAGTCTTAATCTTTTGTTAGGTGGTAAATCTTATCCTAATCCAAGATTGAGGGCCCTAAGCTAAATGATTAGTGGCGTATCTTATCTAATCATCTAGCTTAGAACTATCCAAGTTTCATTAAACACTCTTGAAGTTCACAAACTAGTTCTTGGTTTCACTCCTCTCAAACCATGAATTACCTTTGTTCTTCTTAGTGTCTTTTCATCCTCCTTTACTTCCCTCACTTCCTTACTCCTTTGATTCCTCTTATCCACACAAAATCAAGCCTTGACATAGCTGATTGCATCGAACTTCCAGCAAACTTCAAAGCTACCTCAAACCGTGGAAAGGGACTTACCTAGGCAAGCTAGGCAGCGAGTTGGCACGGTCACCCCGTGCCCTTGCGCACGACCGTGCCACCCCTGGCCGTAAGAGTTTGCTTGTTTTCTAGCCTCCTTTGACGTGAGTTAACTTGGGTTGCTATCCTTCCCTTGGACTTACATCATCATCCCACTCGGCCAAGGTGATAACTCTCTTATTTGGACACTCCGAAGCAATGTGCCCAAGACCTTGACACTTGAAACATCTCCTTTGGTCATTTGGCTTAGGGTTGGAACGGTTTTGGGAAGGTGGAGTCTTTTGTGGGACTTGGTTCTTTTGTGGAGGTGAGGGTGTAGTAATCGTGGGTTTGGGAGGTGGATAAGAGCTCCCCTTGTTGAAAGGTTGGCTCTTGGGAAAGGGTTTGGGAGGTTCTCTTTTGTAGAGCTTGGATTTCCTTTGTTGCTCAACTTTGTGGGCTAAGACACACACCTCATCAAAAGTGGTGTATTGTTGCAATTCCACCACATGGGCATCCCTAGGATCTAACCCACCCAAATATCTCACTATGGTTTGCTCTTCGGGCTCTCTCAAGTCACACTTGATTAACAACTTCTCAAATTCCCTAGTGTACTCCTCAACGCTCAAGTTCCCCTGGGTGAGATTGTGAAGTTGGGAATAATTGTCTTGTAGGTAAGATGGGGGTAAGAAACGGGCTTTGAGTTTGGTTTTCATCTTTTTCCATGTTCGAATCTTTCCCTTCCCTTGCCTAACTCTCTTAGCACAAAGGCTGGACCACCAAAGAGAAGCATATTTACGAAGTTTAAGGGCCACAAGTTTTACCTTATTTCCCTCGGAAATCTCTTTGTAGTCAAAGATTCTCTCAACGGTTTGCATCCATTCCAAGAACTCATCGGGGTCTAGCTTCCCTTCAAATTCTGGAATCTCCACTATAATGTCTCCTTGGTGAGAGGTTGTCCGCCTTCCTCTTCTTGATCTTCTATAAGCCTCCTCTTCACTTGACGAGCTCAAGTGTGGGGCTTCTCTTGCTTCCGGCTCGGAGTCGGCAGAGTTAGAAGATCGGGAACTTCTAATCTCCTTTCGTTTTTGCTTCAAGGAGTCTCCAAGTTGTCGCCTCAAATACTCGTTCTGACCTTTGATCTCTTCATTCTGTAGCTTCAAGGCCACATAATTCCTCATAAGAGCCTCAAACTTTTCCTCCATGGTCATGCTAGTAGTGCTTGTGTTGAAATAAACAGGAACTTCACGGCCTGAATGTGGCACGGGCGTGCTGTGAGGCACGGGGCGGCCGTGCTCTGGTTCTGGACGGGAGTGAAGTTGAGATATTGCTGGAAAAGGGGTGGCACGGTCGTGCGACATGGCACGGGGTGACCGTGCTGAAGTACTGGGTGTGGATGAAAAAGGAAGTGTGGCTGGAATGTGAGGGTGGCCCGGTCGTGCTCTTTGGCACGGGCTGACCGTGCCGATTTTCTGGATGGTGAAAAACCGTGGAGCACGGTTTGGTGTTTTTTTTTTTTTTTTGAGGGGGAATGTGTTTGGGGTGTTTGGAAGGGTGCTGGGCAGCAAGCTTGGGCCTAGGGAAGCCTTAGCTCTGATACCAAATATGATGTATCCTCAAGGGAAAGCCAAGAGGATGGGAAAATTGTAGGAAAAGTGCTAGAAGTTCGAGGCAACTTTGAAACCACAAACTCACCTTAGACTTGGATAAGCAACCGGAACTAACACCAACCTTGGATACAGGAACACCACCAAGGAAAGATGTTAGGGCCCTTAACCACCCCTTGGATACAGAAACACCACCAAGAAGGAGTTAAGACTTGCTAGATCACCACTCAAACCGGCCAAAGGAAGAGATAAGCTAGAAGAGAGTTTGAGAGTTCAAAGGAGCAAAGCTCAACTTCATTTCATACAAATGCTTGAGTGGCCGGCCAAAGGGCCTTGGGGGGGTTTAATACAAAGCTTTCAAGTAAAAACATAGGCCTTAGGTTGCACTACAAGCTACACTAGGCAAAAAATACAAAGATCAAATCAAAGCATAAAAGGATAGATGCATCCTCCACTTGACACCTCTTCATTGCTAATCTTGAGGATGATGTGTCGACTTTGTGGCCAATGGAAGCTTCTTTGCTGCTAAGTACTCTTCATGATGGCTCTTGCAAGTGGCTAAGCATAGATTAGAGCAACAATCACCTCACTCTTCTCTCCTTGTACCCGGCTGCCCATTATCCGGTTAAAAGGGTGTTTTGTGCCTTGTTTTGGTGGTTAATAGCTCCTCATGTGTGTAATTTAGCTGAGGTTTTTTATGGCCATTTGATAATATTTTTAAAGTACTTTCAAACCATAAAAGTTTCAGATCAAATGGAGGAGAAATGGGCCACCAAACAGCTCCTTGTTTCAGCCATGTCCAGTTCAGCGCCAGGAAGCAGCACTTGACTTTGCTAGAGGTTTTGAGGTATCAAATGAACTCCAAATGACTTGCAAGAGGTCTTGATGGAAAGAGCACATCTTGAACTTAAACTTAGGCTTCCTGCAAGCCCGTTTCAGCCTTGGGAAGGTTAGGAAATCAGGTGCACAAAACCGGGTTTGTGCACGCTTGAAATTCCAGTTTTGACAAAAAAATTCTCTTGTGTTCCTAGGCTGATGTATGCTTGCAATGAACACAACCCAAGCTAACTCCACCCTTGTTCTTGCTAAGGAAACTAAGGGAGGAAAGGGAGAGAGTGTAGAAGATAAGAGGAGAGTTGATAGAGCAAGCACCTTCAAGAGATAATCCAAGAGGAGCCACTTTTGTTGGATACTTGGGCAATCCCCTTAGATCAATTAGGAATCACCACCTAATTGAGATAAAGGGACCTAGACACCACTTAAGTTGCCACACTTAAGATATAGACTAGGAATTTTGAGGGGGAGAGTTTCTTTGAGAACTCACAAGCTTATGCATTCAAGTTGGTTCCAAAATGAAGGAACCAAGCTGCCTTTTAACAAGCAATGGCCGAGCTCCCTCTCTTCCTAGGCAGCAAATACAAAGCTAAGTACATATGGGGAAGAGAAACACATCTAATCAGCCCCTACTAGTTAGACACCTCACTACCTAGCTTAATCTACCTCATTAGGGGTTATTATGCCTCCCAAATGAGGTGTTAAGCTTACAAAAGTCCTAGGTTGCAGCAAGATGAGTCATTCAGCAAGTGGGGATGCAAGTTGACAAGCAAAAAGTCCAAGTAAAACAGCCCTTGTACCGGCTAGCAACAAACCGGGTAAAGGGATGTTCTGCTTGTCCTTTTGGCTGGATAAAACGTCCACAAGGGGGTGCTTTGGATGGGATTTGAACCCTTGACTTGATAAATATTTATGTCCCCTTCCATGCTGCAAAATTTTAGAAACAATGGAGTTGAGTTAGTGGGCCAAACATTCCCTTAATTCGGACTGTGCTGATTGGCGCCCTGCAGTGCACTGTCTTCAGTTTTGGGCTTGGTTGGCTGACCAAATGGACACCAAATGCCTTGCAAAAAGTCTTGTTGGAAAGCTAAGATCTTAAGCTTTAAGGGGGTGGTGCGTGCAGGAAATTTCCCCCTCTATATTTTGCTCCAACAGCGACACAAAGCCGGGCCAGAAACTGGACGAACTGGGCAGTGCATCTTCTACTGTGTTTATGAGTTTTCTGACCAAGGCATGAACTTCTTTGGCCTCCTTGGGGGTTGAATGGGTGTGAGGGTTTGCTGAATGTATGGATGAAGCTTGGGCACGATGGTCCCCATCATAGGCTGATTTCTTGCACTTTGGACGTGGAACTTGGACTCTTTGGGCTTCCTTGTGGGCCATGGGTCATGCTAGGGGATGGACCTCCATCACAAGTGACCAACGCCTTGACACTTATAACACCTTGGGATGTTTTTAGGAAGGGGTTTTGGTATGAGTTGTGAGGATTGGCCCTTTTGTGGAGTTTGGTCTTTTTGTGGAGAAGGGGAAAGGGATGCCATGGGTTTAGGAGCATAAGATGAACTCCCCTTGTTTAAGGTTTGTTCATGTGGTGAAGGCGGCTTGCTCTTTTTTTGCTGCTCAACCTTGTGAGCTAGCACACATACTTCATCAAAACAAGTGTAAGCTTGCAAATCAACAATATTAGCATACCTAGGATCAAGACCTCCCAAGTGTCTAACAATTGTTTGCTCTTCAGGTTCATGCAAATCACACTTAATCACAAGCTTTTCAAACTCACGAGTGTATTCTTCTACACTCAAATTACCTTGGTTCAAATGGTGGAGTTGTGAGTAACAATCTTGAACATATGTAGAAGGAAGAAATCTAGCCTTGAGCTTTGATTTCATCTTCTCCCAAGTTCTGATTTTGGACTTCCTTTCTCTTACTCTTTTGGCACACAAGTTAGTCCACCAAAGAGAAGCGTACTTACGAAGCCTTAAAGCAATCAGCTTCACCTTTTTGTCTTCGGGGATGTCCTTGTACTCAAAGACTCTCTCAACTGTGTGTAACCAATCCAAGAAATCTTCAGGATCAAGCTTGCCTTCAAATTCTGGAATTTCAACCCTGAAATCATTTGCACTGGCTTGATTCCGTGAGTATTGTCTAGTCATTCTCAATGGTTTATCTTCACTAGATGAATCAAGAGTATGGCTAAACACTTGTTCTCGGCCTTGTGATACAGGATGGGATGGTTCTTCATTGAGCTTTTGCTTTTGCTTGAGAAAAGTACCCAATTGCTTGCGTAGGTACTCATTTTGTGCTTTTAACTCTTGATTCGAACTCTTCAGCTCTTGATTAGAAGAAGTAATCTCATGATTACTCTTCAAAATAATATCAAGCTTCTCTTCTATGCTCAAACTAGCACTCATGTTTGCACTTGTTCAAGAGAAGATTGAAATCTGACTTGTGTTCGTGAATTGAGGGAGAAAGAAGTTTGGATGCGTGGATTGAATACCAAGCCAAGGAGAAACTCAGCTCTGATACCAAATATGATGTAAAGGCCAAGGGTAGGGACAACCCAAGCAACCTCACATCAAAAGAAAGACAATTCGAGAAGGGAAGACGCACGGTCGTGCGTCCAACCGTGTGCAGCCTCGGGTTGCAAATTGCAGGGTACACCTGGGCGTGCGTTGAACCGTGCGTGGACTGTGATAAGCTTGCCTTGGATGAATCTTCACGGTTTTGAATGTCTTTGAGAGCAAAGCCTATTCTAATGCAATGAGCTTTGTTTGGACTTGATTCTATTAGGGGAAAGGTAGAAGGAGTAGTATTGAAAGGGGGGAATGGAAGTATGGTAGGTGGTTTAATGGAATGACTTGAAGAACATTCAAGTATTGAAGGGGATAAATGAAGAACACGAAGAACGAAGAAGATCAACTTGAAGATTCAAGCTAATCAAGTGATTTAGGATAGAACTAAACTCGAGGATTAGATACAGAAACGCCACTAATCTTTGAGTTTAGGGCCCTTAAGCTTGATCAAGATACAGAATCACCACTCAATCAGGATTAAGACTCACTTGAACACCACTTAGTTTGGCCTAAACTAAGATAAGCAAGCAAGAGTTTTGAAGTGTGCCTAAGCACCGAAAGCACAAAGCTCTCAAAGGGGTTTTCTTCAAAATCTGATATATCTTACAAGGGGGGGGCCGTGTGCCTTTAAATAAGCAAGCTAGCAGCCACACAAGCACGCACCTCACCTTTCCCTCCTAAGGAGGAAAAGTATTAAGAGCTAAACAAGCTGATTTATGTTAATCTAAAATACATGCTTGCTTAAACTAGTCTAATACATTTAAAACAACAAGGAAAGCAAGACTAATATTTATTACAACTTTAATTGACTTGTACTTAAGCCCAAGCAGCTGGAAACTGATGGGGACCATCATGATCAAACTCCAAATGCACAACCAGCAACTCCACACACCCCCTCAAGCCCCAAGGAAGTCAAGAACATCCATGCCTTGGTCAAGGAAGTCATAGAGCATTCGGACGGAACATGGGCAGATTCAACCAGAAATTGGCCAGGTTTTGTGCATCTTTTGGGACTTGAAGGTGTGGGGATGAACGACTGCCTTGCCCCCTCTCTTTAAGTTTAAGATGTTAGGAATCCAATAAAACAAGTTGCAAAGGATTCGGAGGTCGTTTGGTTAGTCAATCAGCAAGATCTTTCCAAGTGCGCAGGCTGGGTGCCAAAACAGCAGCATCCGAATTAAGGTGGAATTTGGACCACCAACTTAAGTCCACTCGTTCTGAAATTTTGCAGCATGAAAGGGGACTTAAATATTTATCAAGTCAAGGGTTCAAATCCCATCCAAAGCACCCCTTGTGTTGGTTTTACCCAGCCAAAAGGACAAGCAAAACACCCCTTTAACCGGTTTCTTCCTAGCCGCTACAAGTGGGTTGATTTCTTGGGTTTTGCTTCATCCACTTGCTGAATTGATTACTTTTGCTGCATTTTAGGACCATTATAAGCTTGACACATCACTTAGGAGGCATCATGGCCCCTAAAGAAGTAGATTAAGCTAGTAGTGATGTGTTAAGCTAGATGAGTGATGGATGTAATGTGTTTCCCTCTCCCAAATGTACTTGGCCTTGTTTTTGCTGCATGGAAAGGGGGGGAACTCGGCCATAAGCTGATAAAAACCAGCTTGAGCCTCATTTTGGAACCAACTTGAATGAAATGCACTTGTGAGTTCTCAAACTCTCTCCACAAAATTCCTAGTGTTGTATCTTGAGCTTGGCAACTCAAGTGGGTCTCTAGGTCTCTTTCTCTCAACTAGAAGGTGATTAAATTCTGTAACTAGTTGATATAAAGAGATTGCCCAAGTGTTCCCCAAGGGTGGCTCCTAGGATTATCCCTTGAAAGGCCACTTGATTATCCCAAACTCTTGATTTTCCTATCCGTTGTGGTTTTCCTTCTCCTTGTGTCAAGCAATCCACTTTGAAGTAAGTTGTGAGTGGTTCTTCTCCCTTACAACCCTCCATCAGAAACTCAGCAAGAATGCACATGCTTCAGCCGAAAAACACAAACCACTTTACGGCTGGCCAATGGGAAGCAAGGAACATCTTTCTTTGTCTCTCTTCTCTAATTGGCTGTTCTTTTCAAGGTAGCAGCTGCTCATTGAGGCCTTGGGACGTGTGCCCAGCCTTGGAGGACGTGCCATATCAGCTGAAGTGAAGCAAACCCACCGGTGAGGGCAAAAACAAACCGGATTGTCAAACCGGGTTCTTTGGATAGAAACTGACCGGTTTTGTGACTGAGTTTAACCCTAACAAAAGTGAGTATGATTCTGTTTTTAGACCATGGGAGGAAAGTTTAGGATGTGTATAATCCCCCCCAACCAAGAAATTAAGGTTAAACAAAGTTTAAGTGGGGTCTTCAAGCTAAAACATTAAACCGTGCAGATTAGGTGCTAATCTGGCCGGTTTGGCAAAACACCTTGTTCTCCCTTTTTTCGAGTGGCATGATGAAAAAGTAATGCTAGGGCTTGAAAGGGGACATCTTGAGGATTCTAAGAAGGTAAAAATCCAAGATTTAAACCACCATTAAGCTTGTCTAAATACATACCCAAAAACCGGGTACATTCTGTCTGAACTGGCAGTTTGTATATCTTGGGTTTATTAGCTAATTTGAGAGGGCAAATGAAGTCCAAATGGGATGAAACTTTTTTTGTTGCAAAGCTGACTTCTTGACCTTTAATCCCAATGCAAAATATTGGACTTAAACCTTAAAGAGTTTGACGTAATTATCCTCTCAAAACCGGATTTGCTGCTGAAAACAAACCTGACCTGCTGTTTTAGGTCCTTAAACAAAACAAGGATGAATTATTCACCCTTTAATCACCAAAATGAAATTACCTAGCTTGATTTGATTCGTTAAATCAAAGGGCATGGAGGGATCTCCATCAAGAGGAGACTCACAAGTGCTCCTATCCTAGCACTACCGAGTTTCTCCAAGGTCTTTGAGGTGGAGTGTGATGCCTCCGGAGTGAGCATAGGGGCTGTTTTGTCTCAAGAAAAACGGGCCATTGCATTCTTTAGTGAGAAGTTGAATGACGCCAAGAGGAAGTACTCCACCTACGATAAAGAGTTCTATGCAATAGTTCGAGCTTTGGAACATTGGAGGCACTACCTAGTGGGGGCCGAATTCATCTTGCATTCGGACCATGAAGCCCTCAAATTCATTCAAGGACAACATAAGCTCAATCCCTGATGTATATGTGGGTGGTAAGTGAACCAAATCAAACTCAAACAAATTCTAAACAAGAATCAAATCAAAGAAAAGTGAATATGGAAGATAGATTGAGATGGATCGAAGAATAATAACAAAAGAAAAAACAAAGGATAAACAAGACCTTGCACTTGAGATAATCCTTCGCGGAGCCACTCAAGGACTTGATCTTGGGCAAATTCTCTTGTCTTCACCAAGGAATCACTCCAATTGGAAAAGAAAAGAGAACCTAGAACACCACTTGAACTTGCCACAATTCAAGATATAGAACTAGAGATTTGGAATACTTTTGAGAATCACACTCAAAGGTAATTGTATTTCACTTGGGAAAGCTTACAACTCTGAATTATGAAATGCAACTACACAACCCACCTATTTATAGGCTAAACAAAGACAACCAAAAGACTTAAAAACTCCTAGTAATTAAAACTAGAAAATTGAAAAGACTTAGGAAAAATAAAAGGACTCATCATAAAAGGGGTGGGGGAGGTTATAAGGAATATTCTAGGATTTCTCAGTTGAATATCTCCATCTAGAAGCCTCCAAAACGTGCACAATATCAGCCACACAAATACATGTAACCGAAGACTCTTTATTTTCCCAGAATTAATCCTTGCAGCTGCCTCAACTTCAACAGAGTATATCTTCCAGAATCCTCGGGCAAATCACGCGTTCTTGGGCTTGATAGAAAGCCCTGGAAGTCTATTTTCGAGAATGGGCTCATTTGCTTAATTTGGATAAGCGGTGTAAAAGTTATGGCCCAAACAATGCATCTATCTCAGACTGGACTGGATCTGAATAATGTACCTTTGACTGATAGTTTGCCCAATCAAATGACGTCCAAATTAAACAAACTTGGGGTTATTTTAAAGGTGAAATCTTAAGCTTCAAAACCATGTGGAGCCTCAAGTTGTGGGACCACTTTAGTTAGGCCAAAAGTGCACACAAAAAATCGGGAAATTTCGGGATGAACACGGCATTACCTCTTCGGGCATGAACGCCAATTTCCGGCAAAGTTTTGCAACTTCTTTGACTTCTTGAAGCTTGAGTGAGTCCTCCTTGGGCTGAGCTTGATGGTCCTTGGGCTTCTCACGATGGTCTCCATCATTCCCCCCCGGGTAAGTGAAAGTTTGCCCTCAAACTAGGAAGGGGCTCATCATTGAAAAAGGGGCTAAGATCGGAGACATTGAAGGTAGCCGAAACTCCATAATCTCCAGGTAGATCAACCTTGTATGCATTGGGCCTAACCTTCTCAAGAATTTCAAATGGACCATCGGAACGTGGCATCAACTTAGATTTTCTCTTTGAAGGGAAACGCTCCTTCCTCATGTGAATCCATACCAAATCTCCTGGCTGAAAATGTACCTCCTTGCGATGCTTGTTGGCGCTTTGCATGGCTCTTTCATTAGCCTTGGCAATGTTATCTCTAACTCTTGCGTGAAGATCTTGGATCTCCTTGGCTCTTTTTTCAGCTTCCCAACTAAATTTTGTGGGAGTTGGAATGGGAACAAGATCCAAGGGACTCTTGGGATTGTAGCCATACATAACTTGAAATGGAGAGAGTTGGGTCGACTTACTAGGCACTCGATTGAATGCAAACTCGGCATGTGGTAGCAACTCATCCCAATTCTTCAAATGCTTCTTCCCTAGGACTCGAAGTAAGGTACCCAAAGTCCTATTAGTGACTTCAGTTTGGCCATCAGTTTGGGGATGACAGGTAGTGCTAAACTTGAGTTGAGTACCCAATTTGCGCCATAAAGTTAGCCAAAAATGACTAAGAAACTTGGAGTCACGATCGGATACCATGCTCTTGGGAATGCCATGTAGTCTCACAATCTCCTTGAAGTAAAGATTAGCCACTTGAGTAGCATCATTAGTAGTGTGGTAAGGAATGAAATGCGCCATCTTGGAGAATCGATCGACAACCACCATAATGGAGTCTTTGTTTCTTTGGGTTCTAGGCAAACCCGTGATGAAATCCAAGCTAATATCTTCCCAAGGGGCTTGAGGAATGGGAAGTGGAGAATACAATCCTTGGGGCAAAGAATGGCTCTTAGCCATTTGACAAATAGAACATCTTTTGATGAAATGCTCTACATCTCTTGACATCTTAGGCCAATAATAGTGTTCCTTCAACATCGATCTGGTCTTCTCGACACCAAAATTGCCAGCTAGGGCTCCTCCATGTAGCTCTTGGATAAGTAGTTCAGGAAATCCACATTGAGGTATACAAAGGCGTCAACCTTTGAATAGGAACCCATCTTCTAAGTGGAACAACTCATGGGGGTGTTTAAGAGACTTCTCAAAAATGTCCTTGAAATCATCATCTTTTGGGTACAAATCTTTAACAACTTCAAATCCAAGTACTTTAGTACTCAAAGTAGAGAGTAATAAGTACCTTCTTGATAATTCATCAGCTCCTTTGTTGAGAGTTCCCGCCTTATGTTGGATAGTGAAGTGGAAGGACTGAAGATACTCTACCCATGTAGCATGTCTAGGGTTGAGCTTGTGTTGTCCTTGGATGTATTTGAGAGCTTCATGGTCGGAATGAAGGATGAACTCACCTCCAACTAAGTAATGATGCCAATGCTCCAATGCTCTAATGATTGCATAAAACTCCTTGTCATAGGTGGAGTACTTCTTCTTGGCATCGTTGAGCTTCTCACTGAAAAGGCAATGGGTCTCTTCTCTTGAGATAGGACAGCTCCAATTCCTACCCCGGATGCATCACACTCTACTTCAAAGACTTTGGTAAAGTCGGGCAAGGCTAGAAAGGGGGAACTAGTGAGCTTCTTCTTGATCTCTTCAAAGGCTTGTTGTGCTTGCTCGTTCCATGAAAACTCTTTGCCTTTAATTACCTCAGTCATAGGAGCCATAATTGTGCTGAAATTTCTAATGAACCTCCGGTAGAATGAGGCTAGGCCATGAAAGCTCCTTACTTGAGTGATGGATGTAGGAGTTGGCCAGTCTTGAATAGCCTTGATCTTGCTTTCATCAACTTGGAGGCCTTGGGCGGAAACAATGAAACCCAAGAATACCACTTGAGGAGTGAAGAAAAAGCATTTCTTCATATTGCCATAAAGTTGTTCTTGAGAAAGAATCTCCAAAACTTGTTGCAAATGCTTGGCATGCTCCTCCTCGGTCTTGCTATAGACCAAGATATCATCAAAGTAAACAACAACACAAGTTCCAATGAGGGGCTTGGGAACTTGGTTCATGAGTCTCATAAAAGTGCTCGGGGCATTAGTAAGCCCGAATGGCATTACAAGCCACTCATATAAACCTCCTTTAGTCTTAAAGGCGGTTTTCCATTCATCACCTTCAAAAATGCGAATCTGATAATAGCACTTCTAAGATTAATCTTAGAAAAGATAGCGGCTCCGTGTAATTCATCCAACAGATCTTCCAATCGGGGAATAGGATACCGGTACTTGATAGTGATCTTGTTTATCGCCTGGCTATCAACACACATACGCATGCTACCATCCTTCTTAGGAACAAGGAGGGCGGGCACGGCACATGGGCTTAGACTTTTCCGAATTAAACCCTTGGACAAGAGATCATCCACTTGTCTTTGGATTTCTTGTGTTTCGCTTGGAGACATCCGGTATGCCGGCTTGTTTGGAAGTACGGATCCTGGAACGAGGTCTATCTTGTGTTGGATAGATCTTGGAGGGGGAAGGCCATGTGGAATTTCTTGTGGAAAAACATGGTGATAGGCTTGTAGGAGAGGGGTGAGTAGTGGATGTGAGGGAGATGGTGATGCATATTTCCATATGCATCATTTTTATTCAACTCCAATTTCAAAGAAGAAAAGGGTCAAAGAAGATCATGCATGGAAATGTGCTTATTTGGTCTTATTAAGTGAGTTCAAAGACTCACAACACTATGAAGAGGTCAAAAAGAGGTTAAGCTTTGCTAGAAATTTGGCGCTAAATTCATCCCTGCGGAACCCGATTTTTTGTGACCACTTTTGGACAAGCTCAAGTGGACCCACAACTTGAGGCTCCACATGGTTTTGAAGTTTAAGATTTCAGCTTTCAAATAAGCCCAAGTTTGTTTAATTTGGACATCATTTGGTTGGCCAAAATATCACTCAAAGATACGTTAAGCTGATCCAGTCCAGTCTGAGATAGGTGCATTGTTTGGGCCATAACTTTCAAACCGCTTATCCAAATTGATCAAATGAGCCCATTCTGGAAAATAGACTTCCAGGGCTTTCTAACAAGCCCAAGAACGCGTGATTTGGCCGAGTATTCTGGAAGTTATGCTCTGTTGAAAGTTGAGGCAGTTGCAAGGATTAATGCTGGGAATATGAAGAGTCTTAGGTTACATATATTTGTGTGGCTGATATTGTGCACGTTTTAGATGCTTCTAGATTGATGTAACCAGCTGCAAAAATCCTAGAATATTCCTTGTAACCTCCCCCACCCCCTTTTATGATGTGTCTTTTCATTTTTCTTAGACGTTTCATTAGCTAGTTTTAATTGTTAGGAGTTATTTGAGTCTTTTGATTGTCTTTTGCTGAGTCTATAAAAGGGGAGGGGCATGTGAAGCTAATCATTCAGCATTGTAAGAGATTTCCAAAGTAATACAAGCACCTTTGATAGTGATTCTCATTTGTGTCTCAAAAATTCCTAGTTCTATATCTTGAATTTGGCTAATTCAAGTGGTGTTCTAGGTTCTCTATCTTTTCCAATTGGAGTGATTCCTTGGTAAGACAAGAGAATTTGCCCAAGATCAAGTCATTGAGTGGCTCCGTGAAGGATTATCTCAATTACAAGATCTTGTTCTATCCTTTTTCTTGTGTAGTGAAGTTCTTCATCCATCTCATCCATCTTTCATTTCTTTTTCCAATTTGGCTTATTTGAGTTGGAGTTTGATTTGGTTCACTTGCCCCCCCACATCTACATCAATTGGTATCAGAGCCAAGGCTTTTAAGTGACCCACATCATACCCAAACACATCCCAAAAAGCCAAAATACAAAAAACAAAAAGAGGCACAAACCGGCAATCCGAGTCTCGAAGACCAGAGAATCAGCACGGTGCCCCCGTGCCACCATACACGACCGTGCCATATCATTTTCCCAGAAATCTTCAAGTCGAGACGGAGCACGGTGCCCCCGTGCCGCCAAGCACGACCGTGCCACTTCTGCATTTTCTTCAGCCGAAGCATAGCACGGCCTGACCGTGCCCCCTTGCACGACCGTGCCACCTTTGCCACAGCCAACTTACGTTTCAAATCAATCCACGAAGAACCCTAGACATCATCCTTCATGCCGTCTTCAAAGAACTTGGAGAAAGAACTAGCTCTTATTGATATTGGATATGCTTGCTTTGCAATTCCAAAATTTCATGGCGAAAAGGAAGAGGTCGCAGGTTGGTTATCTAAGGTGGAACGAGTTTTTGCTTGTTGTATCCTTAATGACCAACAGAAGTTCGAAGTGGTTATTTCAAGATTGAGAGGTTGTGCACTTCAGTGGTGGAATAAATATAAGTTTGAGCGGAAAAAGAAAGGAAAAGAAAAGGTGAGAACTTGGAAGAAATTGAGTAGTAAGTTGAAGGGTTCCTTTTGCCCATCCACTTACATGCCCATGAAAGAAAGTATCTCCGTTAAGCTCACGGTTTCATTCCCTTCCACCCCACAAAAAGAACCAACCCCACAAATGATCTTTCCCCCACAACCTAGGAGGTTTCTCAAGTGCCAAGGGCTTGGACACTTATCCACGGATTGCCCAAATAACGAGGTCATTACCTTGGAAGAAAGGAAAGCCGTGGAAGAAGAGAACGATCAGGAGGAAAGCCTTGAAGAAGAAATTGAACTCAAGGTCGAAGAAGAAATTGAACTCAAGGTTGAAAAAGAAGAAATACTTCACTTAGAGAAGGTTTCTCAAAAGCCAAACAAAGATGAAGAGATCCTTGGAGAAAAAGCTTCAAGCCTAGTTGCCCTACCTCTTGTTTTTGGTGACTGTGGTGATGAAGAGACCTTTGAACTTGAGGCCCAAAAATCCGAGTTGAAGCAAGAAGAGATTGTGCAAGAAATTGAGCAATCCTTCCCCCAAGAAGGGTGCCAAGAAGATAATGAGGTGAATTTGAGCATAACCCCAAGAATTGAAGAGCATGTAGTTAAAGACCTTGAAGTGATGACGCCATGTAGGGTTGCTGAAGAGTTTGCACAACTCTTGATTCAAGAAGTACGCCCTACCGAACTCCAAGCACCCGAGTTGGAGGCATGTGGGGTGATTGAAGAAGTTGAGCAACTCTTGACCCAAGAAGAATTCACCTTAACCCCCATTCAACCTTCCCAACCCTTCAAACCACAAAAGGACCGACAAGCCTTAACCCTCATTCATCCTTCCCAAACCCTTGCCCCCAAAAAAGATTTCCCTCTTCCGCCTCTTCTCCTCACTAGATATGACCCGTTTTATCATCCTCCCCTCACCCTCTTCTATATCTCTCTAGAGGTGATGCCCTTTGACCACTTCCTACAACAGCTCCCATTTCATAAGCATGCCCCCCTTCATGAGAAGCTTGCCAACCCTTTGAGTTTGAGGACAAACTCAAAACAACCCGGGGAGTATGATGCATATTTCCATATGCCTCATTTTTATTCAAGACCAATTTCAAAGAAGAAAAGGGTCAAAGAAGATCATGCTTGGAAGTGTGCTTATTTGGTCTTATTAAGTGAGTTCAAAGACTCATGACACTATGAAGAGGTCAAAAAGAGGTTAAGCTTTGCTAGAAATTTGGCGCTGAATTCATCCCTGCGGAACCCGATTTTTGTGACCACTTTTGGACAAGCTCAAGTGGACCCACAACTTGAGGGCCCATGTGCTTTTGAAGCTTAAGATTTCATCTTTCAAATAAGCCCAAGTTTGTTTAATTTGGACATCATTTGGTTGGCCAAAATATCACTCAAAGATACGTTGTGCTGATCCAGTCCAGTCTGAGATAGGTGCATTGTTTGGGCCATAACTTTCAAACCGCTTATCAAAATTGAGCAAATGAGCCCATTCTGGAAAATAGACTTCCAGGGCTTTCTAACAAGCCCAAGAACGCGTGATTTGGCCGAGTATTCTGGAAGTTATGCTCTGTTGAAGTTGAGGCAGTTGCAATGATTAATGCTGGGAATATGAAGAGTCTTCGGTTACATATACTTGTGTGGCTGATATTGTGCACGTTTTAGATGCTTCTAGATTGATGTAATCAGCTGCAAAAATCCTAGAATATTCCTTGTAACCTCCCCCCCCCCCTTTTATGATGTGTCTTTTCATTTTTTCTTAGACTTTTCATTAGCTAGTTTTAATTGTTAGGAGTTATTTGAGTCTTTGATTGTCTTTTGCTGAGTCTATAAAAGGGGAGGGGCATGTGAAGCTAATCATTCAGCATTGTAAGAGATTTCCAAAGTAATACAAGCACCTTTGAGAGTGATTCTCATTTGTGTCTCAAAATTCCTAGTTTCTATATCTTGAATTTGGCTCATTCAAGTGGTGTTCTAGGTTCTCTTCCTTTTCCAATTGGAGTGATTCCTTGGTTAAGACAAGAGAATTAGCCCAAGGTCAAGTCATTGAGTGGCCCCGTGAAGGATTATCTCAATTACAAGATCTTGTTCTATTCCTTTTTCTTGTGTAGTGAAATTCTTCATCCATCTCATCCATCTTTCATTTCTCTTCCCAATTTGGCTTATTTTGAGTTGGAGTTTGATTTGGTTCACTTGCCACCCACATATACATCAGATGGTGGCTTAGACTCTTCTTGTAAAAGTATCAAGTCTTTGAAAGACTCATACTCATGATGCTGAGATTTGAGAAGAGTAGTAAGGAAGACTTCCAAATGAGGATTGTCTTTTGGTTTAGAGGGGGAAGGACTTTTGAGAGGGGTAAGAGTGATTTTCTTACGGTCCTTGAGAAAAGAGTAAGTGTTCATCCGGCCATCATGGATGACACTTCTATCAAAAAGCCATGGCCTACCCAATAATATATGGCAAGCATCCATGGGGACTATATCACACCAAATCTCATCTTTATAGTTTTTCCCAATTGAAAAAGAAACAAGACAACGGTGAGTAATTTGCAAACCTTTGCCGTGATTCAACCATTGTATGGTGTAGGGATTTGGACGAGGAGAGACTTGCAGCTTGAGTTTGTCCACCATAGTCTTTGAGGCAACGTTAGCACAACTACCTCCATCAATGATAAGGGAACAAACCTTGTCTCCTACGGTACACCTGGTGTGAAAAATGGCTTCTCTTTTCTCCATGTCCTTTTGAGTGGCAATTCCACTCAAGGCCCGGCGGATAACAAGCAACTCTCCTTCATCGGGGCCTTCTTCAACTTCTTCCAAGCTTCCTTCTTCATAGTGCTCTCCTTCTTCTTCGTCATAGGCATGTTCATCACATGCTTCTTGGTACTCCGCTAGGGAAACGATCCTCTTGTTTGGACACTCAGATGCATAGTGTCGCATACCTTGGCACCAAAACGTGCACAATATCAGCCACATAAATACATGTAACCGAAGACTCTTCATTTTCCCAGAATTAATCCTTGCAGCTGCCTCAATTTCAACAGAGTATATCTTCCAGAATACTAGGCCAAATCACGCGTTCTTGGGCTTGATAGAAAGCCCTGGAAGTCTATTTTCCATAATGGGCTCATTTGCTCAATTTGGATAAGCGGTGTAAAAGTTATGGCCCAAACAATGCACCTATCTCAGACTGGACTGGATCAGAATAATGTACCTTTGAGTGATAGTTTGCCCAATCAAATGACGTTCAAATTAAACAAACTTGGGCTTATTTTAAAGCTGAAATCTTAAGCTTCAAAACCATGTGGAGCCTCAAGTTGTGGGACCACTTTAGTTAGGCCAAAAGTGCACACCAAAATCGGGAAATTGCGGGATGAAGGCGGTACTACCTCTTCGGGCATGAACGCCAATTTCCGGCAAAGTTTTGCAACTTCTTTGACCTCTTGAAGCTTGAGTGAGTCCTCCTTGGGCTGAGCTTGATGGTCCTTGGGCTTCTCATGATGGTCTCCATCAATCCCCGCCATGCCAAGTGGGTTGAGTACCTCCAGGCATTCAACTTCATGATACATCACAAGGCCGGTAAGTTGAACAAGGGAGCGGATGCGCTCTCAAGGAGATACTTTCTCCTTTCGGTCCTAGAATCCAAGGTACTTGGGTTTGAAATCGTCAAAGGGATGTATACCAATGACGAGGACTTCAAGGAGATCTATGTCAAATGTGCCAACCATCCCTACGGCCTCTTCCATGTCCTAGAGGGGTTTCTTTTTAAGGGGACACGGCTTTGCATACCCAAATGTGGGTTTAGAGAATTACTAATCCAAGAGCTTCATGGTGGTGCTCTATCCGGTCACTTTAGGGTAGAGAAGACTTGTTCAATGCTCAAGGAACATTATTATTGGCCGAAGATGGCTAAAGATGTGGAACACTTCATCAAAAGGTGCTCAATTTGTCACATGGCTGATGTATATTTTCAAGGAGGTCATTCCCATTCTTCCTACTCGACTTCATGGGAGGAAACCTCCAAACAAATTTACACATGGCAAAGCCCTTCTTCAGGTCCACTTTTCGAATTTCATGACAAAAGACACTTTCTGGAGTTTTACTTGAACTTCAAAATACCATTTTTGAAAGGTGCAGTTCCGGACAGCAAGTGCAGCAACTTGGTGACCCTAATCACCTAGCTTCAAGGTGGTTTAAACCCATTTTATTGCTTTAGGATTTAAGTTCGGAAAGTTAGCTTTCCAATAAAGCAAATTTCAAGTCATTTGGACTTCATTTGCCCACCCAACTCAGCTCTCAATGTTCAGCTATACAATCTGCCCAGATTCCAGCGCAACAACCCGGTTTTGTTTCTCTGTTGGAGCAAAATGTAGAAAGGGAAATTTCCTGCATGCACCACCCCCTTAAAGTTTAAGATCTTAGCTTTCCAACAAGACCTTTTGCAAGGCATTTGGAGTCCATTTGGTCAGTCAACCAAGCCAAAACCTGAGACCGCGCACTGCAGGGCGCAATCCAGCACAGTCCAAAATAAGGCCCTAGTTGGTTGACTTCCTCAACTCCAACTTTTGTCAAATTTTGCAGTATGAAAGGGGACATAAATATTTATCAGATCATGGGTTCAAATCCCATCCAAAACACCCCCTTGTGTTGGTATTAACCAGCCAAAAGGACAAGAGAAACACCCCTTTACTCGGTTTTTCCCAAACCGGTACAAGGGTCTGATTTTCTTGGGTTTTGTTTGTCCCCTTGCCTCCCCACTTGCTGAATGAGTCATGTTGCTGCATCCTAGGATCATTGTAAGCTTGACACCTCATTTGGGAGGCATTACAACCCCTAATGAGGTAGCTTAAGCTAGGTAGTGAGGTGTTTAACTTGTAATGGATGATAGGATGTGTTTCTCTTCCCCAGATGTACTTAGTTTTAATTTTGCTGCTTGGGAAGGGTGGGAAACTCGGCCATCAAGCATAAAAACCAGCTTGGCCCTCATTTTGTAACACAACTTTGAATGAATGAATTTGTGAGTTCTCAAACTCTCTCTACAAAAACTCCTAGTGTTATATCTTGAGCTTGGCAACTCAAGTGGGTCTCTAGGCCTCTTTCTCTCAACTAGAAGGTGATTAAATTCTGTAACTAGTTGATACGAAGAGATTGCCCAAGTGTTCTCCAAGGGTGGCTCCTCGGATTATCCCTTGCAAGGTCACTTGACTATCCAAAATCTTGATTTCTCCTCTCCCTTGCTGTTTTTCCTTCTTCTTGTTTTAGATTCCACTTTGAGGCAAGTTGTGAGTTGGTTTCTTCTTCTTGCAAACCTCCATCAAATTGGTATCAGAGCTTAGGCTACCTTTCTTGGCCAAGCACCCTTTGCCCAAACACGTCCAAACACCAAACTCACAAAAACAACCCAAACACTCCACCACGAAATTTGCAGCTGTGCCTAACCAGAGATTCAGCACGGGCACACCGTGCCACCCCTGCACGACCGTGCCGCCCCTAACCTGCAGCACCCCCATTCCCGCAGCTCAGCACGGTTACACCATGCCTTAAAGCACGACCGTGCTCCTTGCTCCCAACCCCGAAACACCACACTGCCTACTCTACTACAATCCTGCTTCTTCCCTTAACCTAAACAAACCCTTAAGCATTCATCCATCATGAGCTCGTTTGAAAACTTGAGGAAAAAGACTGCCTTGATTGCAAAAGAGTTGGCCAGCCTTGAAACTCCAAAGTTCCATGGCCAAAAGGAAGAATCTCCTCACTGGATTTCCAAGGTGGAGCAAGTCTTCACTCGCCACAACCTTGAAGAGCACGAGAAGTTTAAGGTGGTTAGTAAGAAGCTCCGAGGCTATGCACTTGAATGGTGGGAAAAGTACAAGTATAAGAGGAAGAAGAGAGGGAAGAGTAAGATCAAAACATGGGATAAGTTGAGGGGTAAACTAGAGTGTGCTTTTGCCCCAACCTCTTATTTGCACACGCATTTTTTTCCTCCCTTTGCGGGAAATGGCCTTAATTTCTTTTCTAAGGACATTCCTCTCAACAAGGGACACCCCATGAGTGCTTGTATCCATAATTCTACTCCCTTCCTTTGTTTGGAGACTCCTAACACCAACAAGGATGAAAAGATCCTTGGGGAGGAAGTTACAAGCCTAGTTAACTCACCTCCAAAGTTTGATAAGCTTGAAGTTGAAGAACCCCAAGTGTCCGATTGGGAGCCATGTGAGGTTGTGGATGAAATTGAGGAACTCTTGAGTCAAGAAGAATGCCCTCATTCACAACAAGAATTGAGGACATTCTTTTCGAAGAGAGAGGGTTTGATGTATATTTTCAAGGAGGTCATTCCCATTCTTCCTACTCGACTTCATGGGAGGAAACCTGCAAACAAATTTACACATGGCAAAGCCCTTCTTCAGGTTCACTTTTCGAATTTCATGACAAAAGACACTTTATGGAGTTTTTCTTGAACTTCAAAATACCATTTTTGAAAGATGCAGTTCCGGACAGCAAGTGCAGCAACTTGGTGACCCTAATCACCTAGCTTCAAGGTGGTTTAAACCCATTTTATTGCTTTAGGATATAAGTTCGGAAAGTTAGCTTTCCAATAAAGCAAATTTCAAGTCATTTGGACTTCTTTTGCCCACCCAACTCAGCTCTCAAAGTTCAGCTATACAATCTGCCCAGATTCCAGCGCGACAACCCGGATTTGTTTCTCTGTTGGAGCAAAATGTAGAAGGGGAAATTTCCTGCACGCACCACCCCCTTAAAGCTTAAGATCTTAGCTTTCCAACAAGACCTTTTGCAAAGCATTTGGAGTCCATTTGGTCAGTCAACCGAGCCAAAATCTGAGACAGCACACTGCAGGGCGCAATCCAGCACAGTCCGAAATAAGGCCCTAATTGGTTGACTTCCTCAACTCCAACTTTTGTCAATTTTTACAGCATGAAAGGGGACATAAATATTTATCAGATCATGGGTTCAAATCCCATCCAAAGCACCCCCTTGTGTTGGTATTAACCAGCCAAAAGGACAAGAGAAACACCCCTTTACCCAGTTTTTCCCAAACCGGTACAAGGGTCTGATTTTCTTGGGTTTTACTTGTCCCTTTGCCTCCCACTTGCTGAATGAGTCATGTTGCTGCGTCCTAGGATCATTGTAAGCTTGACACCTCATTTGGGAGGCATTATAACTCCTAATGAGGTAGCTTAAGCTAGGTAGTGAGGTGTTTAACTTGTAATGGATGATAGGATGTGTTTCTCTTCCCCAAATGTACTTAGTTTTGATTTTGCTGCTTGGGAAGGGTGGGAAACCCGGCCATCAAGCATAAAAACCAGCTTGGCCCTCATTTTGTAACACAACTTTGAATGAATGAATTTGTGAGTTCTCAAACTCTCTCTACAAAAACTCCTAGTGTTATATCTTGAGCTTGGCAACTCAAGTGGGTCTCTAGGCCTCTTTCTCTCAACTAGAAGGTGATTAAATTCTGTAACTAGTTGATACAAAGAGATTGCCCAAGTGTTCTCCAAGGGTGGCTCCTCGGATTATCCCTTGCAAGGTCACTTGACTATCCAAACTCCTGATTTCTCCTCTCCCTTGCTGTTTTTCCTTCTTCTTGTTTTAGATTCCACTTTGAGGCAAGTTGTGAGTTGGTTTCTTCTTCTTGCAAACCTCCATCAAATTGGTATCAGAGCTTAGGCTACCTTTCTTGGCCAAGCACCCTTTGCCCAAACACGTCCAAACACCAAACTCACAAAAACAACCCAAACACTCCACCACGAAATTTGCAGCTGTGCCTAACCAGAGATTCAGCACGGGCACACCGTGCCACCCCTGCACGACCGTGCCGCCCCTAACCTGCAGCACCCCCATTCCCGCAGCTCAGCACGGTTACACCATGCCTTAAAGCACGACCGTGCTCCTTGCTCCCAACCCCGAAACACCACACTGCCTACTCTACTACAATCCTGCTTCTTCCCTTAACCTAAACAAACCCTTAAGCATTCATCCATCATGAGCTCGTTTGAAAACTTGAGGAAAAAGACTGCCTTGATTGCAAAAGAGTTGGCCAGCCTTGAAACTCCAAAGTTCCATGGCCAAAAGGAAGAATTCCCTCACTGGATTTCCAAGGTGGAGCAAGTCTTCACTCGCCGCAACCTTGAAGAGCACGAGAAGTTTGAGGTGGTTAGTAAGAAGCTCCGAGGCTATGCACTTGAATGGTGGGAAAAGTACAAGTATAAGAGGAAGAAGAGAGGGAAGAGTAAGATCAAAACTTGGGATAAGTTGAGGGGTAAACTAGAGTGTGCTTTTGCTCCAACCTCTTACTTGCACACGCATCTTTTTCCTCCCTTTGCGGGAAATGGCCTTAATTTCTTTTCTAAAGACATTCCTCTCAACAAGGGGCGTCCCATGAGTGCTTGCATCCATAATTCTACTCCCTTCCTTTGTTTGGAGACCCCTAACACCAACAAGGATGAAAAGATCCTTGGGGAGGAAGTTACAAGCCTAGTTAACTCACCTCCAAAGTTTGATAAGCTTGAAGTTGAAGAACCCCAAGTGTCCGATTGGGAGCCATGTGAGGTTGTGGATGAAATTGAGGAACTCTTGAGTCAAGAAGAATGCCCTCATTCACAACAAGAATTGAGGACAATTCTTTTCGAAGAGAGAGGGTTTGATGTATATTTTCAAGGAGGTCATTCCCATTCTTCCTACTCGACTTCATGGGAGGAAACCTCCAAACAAATTTACACATGGCAAAGCCCTTCTTCAGGTCCACTTTTCGAATTTCATGACAAAAGACACTTTATGGAGTTTTTCTTGAACTTCAAAATACCATTTTTGAAAGATGCAGTTCCGGACAGCAAGTGCAGCAACTTGGTGACCCTAATCACCTAGCTTCAAGGTCGTTTAAACCCATTTTATTGCTTTAGGATTTAAGTTCGGAAAGTTAGCTTTCCAATAAAGCAAATTTCAAGTCATTTGGACTTCATTTGCCCACCCAACTCAGCTCTCAAAGTTCAGCTATACAATCTGCCCAGATTCCAGCGCAACAACCCGGTTTTGTTTCTCTGTTGGAGCAAAATATGGAGGGGGAAATTTCCTGAACGCACCACCCCCTTAAAGCTTAAGATCTTAGCTTTCCAACAAGACCTTTTGCAAGGCATTTGGAGTCCATTTGGTCAGTCAACCAAGCCAAAACCTGAGACAGCACACTGCAGGGCGCAATCCAGCACAGTCCGAAATAAGGCCCTAATTGGTTGACTTCCTCAACTCCAACTTTTGTCAATTTTTACAGCATGAAAGGGGACATAAATATTTATCAGATCATGGGTTCAAATCCCATCCAAAACACCCCCTTGTGTTGGTATTAACCAGCCAAAAGGACAAGAGAAACACCCCTTTACCCGGTTTTTCCCAAACCGGTACAAGGGTCTGATTTTCTTGGGTTTTGCTTGTCCCCTTGCCTCCCCACTTGCTGAATGAGTCATGTCGCTGCATCCTAGGATCATTGTAAGCTTGAAACCTCATTTGGGAGGCATTACAACCCCTAATGAGGTAGCTTAAGTGATGTATGTGTGGGTGGAAAGTGAACCAAATCAAACTCCAACTCAAAATAAGCCAAATTGGGAAGAGAAATGAAAGATGGATGAGATGGATGAAGAATTTCACTACACAAGAAAAAGGAATAGAACAAGATCTTGTAATTGAGATAATCCTTCACGGAGCCACTCAATGACTTGACCTTGGGCTAATTCTCTTGTCTTAACCAAGGAATCACTCCAATTGGAAAAGGAAGAGAACCTAGAACACCACTTGAATTTTCCACAATTCAAGATATAGAACTAGGAATTTAGTTGCACTTTTGAGAAACACACTCAAAGTACTTGTATTGCTTTGGAAATTTCTTACAATGCTGAATGAATAGCTTCACACGCCCCTCCCCTTTTTATATACTCAGCAAAAGACAATCAAAGGACTCAAATAACTCCTAACAATTAAAACTAGCTAATGAAAAGTCTAAGAAAAAATGAAAAGACTCATCATAAAAGGGGTGGGGGAGGTTACAAGGAATATTCTAGGATTTTTGCAGCTGATCACATCAATCTAGAAGCATCTAAAACGTGCACAATATCAGCCACACAAGTATATGTAACCAAAGACTCTTCATATTCCCAGCATTAATCCTTGCAACTGCCTCAACTTCAACAGAGCATAACTTCCAAAATACTCGGCCAAATCACGTGTTCTTGGGCTTGTTAGAAATCCCTGGAAGTCTATTTTCCAGAATGGGCTCATTTGCTCAATTTGGATAAGCGGTTTGAAAGTTATGGCCCAAACAATGCACCTATCTCATACTGGACTGAATCAGCATAACGTATCTTTGAGTGATATTTTGCCCAATCAAATGACGTCCAAATTAAACAAACTTGGGCTTATTTGAAAGCTGAAATCTTAAACTTCAAAAGCACATGGACCCTCAAGTTGTGGGTCCGCGTGATCTTGTCCAAAAGTGGTCACAAAAATCGGGTTCCGCAGGGATGAATTCGGCACCAAATTTCTAGCAAAGCTTAACCTCTTTTTGACCTCTCCATAGTGCCGCGAGTCTTTGAACTCACTTAATAAGACCAAATAGGCACATTTCCATGCATGATCTTCTTTGACCCTTTTCTTCTTTGAAATTGGACTTGAATAAAAATGATGCATATGGGAATATGCATCATACTCCCCGGGTTGTTTTGAGTTTGTCCTCAAACTCAAAGGGTTGGCAATCTTCTCATGAAGGGAGGCATGCTTATGAAATGGGAGCTCTTGTAGGAAGTGGTCAAAGGGCATCACCTCTAGAGAGATATAGAAGAGGGTGAGGGGAGGATAATAAAACGGGTCATATCTGGTGAGGAGAAGAGGCGGAAGTGGGAAATCTTCTTTGGGGGCAAGGGTTTGGGGAGGATGAATGAGGGTTAAGGCTTGTCGGTCCTTTTGTGGTTTGAAGGGTTGGGAAGGTTGAATGGGGGTTAAGGTGAATTCTTCTTGGGTCAAGAGTTGCTCAACTTCTTCAATACCCCCACATGCCTCCAACTCGGGTGCTTGGAGTTCGGTAGGGCGTACTTCTTGAATCAAGAGTTGTTCAAACTCTTCAGCAACCCTACATGGCTTCATCACTTCAAGGTCTTTAACTACATGCTCTTCAATTGTTGGGGTTATGCTCAAATTCACCTCATTATCTTCTTGGCACCCTTCTTGGGTGAAGGATTGCTCAATTTCTTGCACAATCTCTTCTTGCTTCAACTCGGATCTTTGGGCCTCAAGTTCAAAGTTCTCTTCATCACCACAGTCACCAAAAACAAGAGGTAGGTCAACTAGGCTTGAAGCTTTTTCTCTAAGGATCTCTTCATCTTTGTTTGGCTTTTGAGAAACCTTCTCTAAGTGAAGTATTTCTTCTTTTTCAACCTTGAGTGCAATTTCTTCTTCAAGGCTTTCCTCCTGATCGTTCTCTTCTTTCATGGCTTTCCTTTCTTCCAAGGTAATGACCTCGTTATTTGGGCAATCCGTGGATAAGTGTCCAAGCCCTTGGCACTTGAGACACCTCCTAGGTTGTGGGTGAAAGATCATTTGTGGGGTTGGTTCTTTTTGTGGGGTGGAAGGGAATGAACCCGTGAGCTTAACGGAGATACTTTCTTCCATGGGCATGTAAGTGGATGTGTAAAAGGAACCCTTCAACTTACTACTCAATTTCTTCCAAGTTCTCACCTTTTCTTTTCCTTTCTTTTTTTCGCTCAAACTTATATTTATTCCACCACTGAAGTGCACAGCCTCTCAATCTTGAAATAACCACTTCGAACTTCTGTTGGTCATTAAGGATACAACAAGCAAAAACTCGTTCCACCTTAGATAACCAACCTGTGAACTCTTCTTTTTCGCCATGAAATTTTGGAATTGCAAAGCAAGCATATCCAATATCAATAAGAGCTAGTTCTTTCTCCAAGTTCTTTGAAGACGGCATGAAGGATTGATGCATATTTCCATATGCATCATTTTTATTCAAGTCCAATTTCAAAGAAGAAAAGGGTCAAAGAAGATCATGCTTGGAAGTGTGCTTATTTGGTCTTATTAAGTGAGTCCAAAGCCTCACGACACTATGAAGAGGTCAAAAAGAGGTTAAGCTTTGCTAGAAATTTGGCGCTGAATTCATCCCTGCGGAACCCGATTTTTTGTGACCACTTTTGGACAAGCTCAAGTGGCCCCACAACTTGAGGCTCCACATGGTTTTGAAGTTTAAGATTTCAGCTTTCAAATAAGCCCAAGTTTTTTTAATTTGGACGACATTTGATTGGGCAAAATATCACTCAAAGATACGTTATGCTGATCCAGTCCAGTCTGAGATAGGTGCATTGTTTGTGCCATAACTTTCAAACCGCTTATCCAAATTGAGCAAATGAGCCCATTCTGGAAAATAGACTTCCAGCGCTTTCTAACAAGCCCAAGAACGCGTGATTTGGCCGGGTATTCTGGAAGTTATGCTCTGTTGAAGTTGAGGCAGTTGCAAGGATTAATGCTGGGAATATGAAGAGCCTTAGGTTACATATATTTGTGTGGCTGATATTGTGCACGTTTTAGATGCTTCTAGATTGATGTAATCAGTTGCAAAAATCCTAGAATATTCCTTGTAACCTCCCCCACCCCCTTTTATGATGTGTCTTTTCATTTTTCTTAGCCTTTTCATTAGCTAGTTTTTAATTGTTAGGAGTTATTTGAGTCTTTTGATTGTCTTTTGCTGAGTCTATAAAAGGGAAGGGGCATGTGAAGCTAATCATTCAGCATTGTAAGAGATTTCCAAAGTAATACAAGCACCTTTGAGAGTGATTCTCATTTGTGTCTCAAAAATTCCTAGTTCTATATCTTGAATTTGGCTATTCAAGTGGTGTTCTAGGTTCTCTATCTTTTCCAATTGGAGTGATTCCTTGGTAAGACAAGAGAATTAGCCCAAGATCAAGTCATTGAGTGGCTCCGTGAGGGATTATCTCAATTACAAGATCTTGTTCTATCCCTTTTTCTTGTGTAGTGAAGTTCTTCATCCATCTCATCCATCTTTCATTTCTCTTTCCAATTTGGCTTCTTTTGAGTTGGACTTTGATTTGGTTCACTTGCCCACCCACATCTACATCAAGGATGAGGTCTAGGGTTCTTTGTGGATTGATTTGAAACGTAAGTTGGCTGTGGCAAAGGTGGCACGGTCGTGCAAGGGGGCACGGTCAGGCCATGCTATGCTTCGGCTGAAGAAAATGCAGAAAAGTAGAGTGGCACGGTCGTGCTTGGCGGCACGGGGGCACCGTGCTGCTTCTCTGGTCTTCGAGACTCGCATTGCCGGTTTGTGCCTCTTTTTGTTTTTTTGTATTTTGGCTTTTTGGTATGTGGGTGTGATGTGGGTCACTTAAGAACCTTGGCTCTGATACCAATTGATGTATATATGGGTGGAAAGTGAACCAAATCAAACTCCAACTCAAAATAAGCCAAATTGGGAAGAGAAATGAAAGATGGATGAGATGGAGGAAGAATTTCACTACACAAGAAAAAGGAATAGAACAAGATCTTGTAATTGAGATAATCCTTCACGGAGCCACTCAATGACTTGACCTTGGGCTAATTCTCATGTCTTAACCAAGGAATCACTCCAATTGGAAAAGGAAGAGAACCTAGTACACCACTTGAATTTGCCACAATTCAAGATATAGAACTCGGAATTTAGTTGCACTTTTGAGAAACACACTCAAAGTACTTGTATTGCTTTGGAAATTTCTTACAATGCTGAATGAATAGCTTCACACGCCCCTCCCCTTTTTATAGACTCAGCAAAAGACAATCAAAGGACTCAAATAAATCCTAACAATTAAAACTAGCTAATGAAAAGTCTAAGAAAAATGAAAAGACTCATCATAAAAGGGGTGGTGGAGGTTACAAGGAATATTCTAGGATTTTTGCAGCTGATTACATCAATCTAGAAGCATCTAAAACGTGCACAATATCAGCCACACAATCACATGTAACCGAAAACTCTTCATATTCCCAGAATTAATCCTTGCAGCTGCCTCAACTTCAACAGAGCATAACTTCCAGAATACTCGGCCAAATCACGCGTTCGTGGGCTTGATAGAAATCCCTGGAAGTCTAGTTTCCAGAATGGGCTCATTTGCTCCATTTGGATAAGCGGTTTAAAAGTTATGGCCCAAACAATGCACCTATCTCAGACTGGACTGGATCAGCACAACGTATCTTTGAGTGATATTTTGCCCAATCAAATGATGTCCAAATTAAACAAACTTGGGCTTATTTGAAAGCTGAAATCTTAAACTTCAAAAGCACATGGACCCTCAAGTTGTGGGTCCACGTGATCTTGTCCAAAAGTGGTCACAAAAATCGGGTTCCGCAGGGATGAATTCGGCACCAAATTTCTAGCAAAGTTTAACCTCTTTTTGACCTCTCCATAGTGTCGCGAGTCTTTGAACTCACTTAAGAAGACCAAATAGGCACATTTCCATGCATGATCTTCTTTGACCCTTTTCTTCTTTGAAATTGGAGTTGAATAAAAATGATGCATATGGAAATATGCATCATTAAGCTAGGTAGTGAGGTGTTTAACTTGTAATGGATGATAGGATGTGTTTCTCTTCCCCAAATGTACTTAGTTTTGATTTTGCTGCTTGGGAAGGGTGGGAAACTCGGCCATCAAGCATAAAAACCAGCTTGGCCCTCATTTGGTAACACAACTTTGAATGAATGAATTTGTGAGTTCTCAAACTCTCTACAAAAACTCCTAGTGTTATATCTTGAGCTTGGCAACTCAAGTGGGTCTCTAGGTCTCTTTCTCTCAACTAGAAGGTGATTAAATTCTGTAAATAGTTGATACAAAGAGATTGCCCAAGTGTTCTCCAAGGGTGGCTCCTCAGATTATCCCTTGCAAGGTCACTTGACTATCCAAAATCTTGATTTCTCCTCTCCCTTGCTGTTTTTCCTTCTTCTTGTTTTAGATTCCACTTTGAGGCAAGTTGTGAGTTGGTTTCTTCTCCTTGCAACCCTCCATCAAATTGGTATCAGAGCTTAGGCTACCTTTCTTGGCCAAGTACCCTTTGCCCAAACACGTCCAAACACCAAACTCACAAAAACAACCCAAACACTCCACCACGAAATTTGCAGCCGTGCCTAACCAGAGATTCAGCACGGGCACATCGTGCCACACCCGCACGACCGTGCCACCCCTAACCTGCAGCACTCCCATTCCCGCAGCTCAGCACGGTTACACCGTGCCTTAAAGCACGACCGTGCTCCTTGCTTCCAACCCCGAAACACCACACTGCCTACTCTACTACAATCATGCTTCTTCCCTTAACCTAAACAAACCCTTAAGCAATCATCCATCATGAGCTCGTTTGAAAACTTGAGGAAAAAGACTGCCTTGATTGCAAAAGAGTTGGCCAGCCTTGAAACTCCAAAGTTCCATGGCCAAAAGGAAGAATTCCCTCACTGGATTTCCAAGGTGGAGCAAGTCTTCACTCGCCACAACCTTGAAGAGCACGAGAAGTTTAAGGTGGTTAGTAAGAAGCTCCGAGGCTATGCACTTGAATGGTGGGAAAAGTACAAGTATAAGAGGAAGAAGAGAGGGAAGAGTAAGATCAAAACATGGGATAAGTTGAGGGGTAAACTAGAGTGTGCTTTTGCTCCAACCTCTTATTTGCACACGCATCTTTCTCCTCCCTTTGTGGGAAATGGCCTTAATTTCTTTTCTAAGGACATTCCTCTCAACAAGGGACATCCCATGAGTGCTTGTATCCATAATTCTACTCCCTTCCTTTGTTTGGAGACTCCTAACACCAACAAGGATGAAAAGATCCTTGGGGAGGAAGTTACAAGCCTAGTTAACTCACCTCCAAAGTTTGATAAGCTTGAAGTTGAAGAACCCCAAGTGTCCGATTTGGAGCCATGTGAGGTTGTGGATGAAATTGAGGAACTCTTGAGTCAAGAAGAATTCCCTCATTCACAACAAGAATTGAGGACAATTCTTTTCGAAGAGAGAGGGTTTGATGTATATTTTCAAGGAGGTCATTCCCATTCTTCCTACTCGACTTCATGGGAGGAAACCTCCAAACAAATTTACACATGGCAAAGCCCTTCTTCAGGTCCACTTTTCGAATTTCATGGCAAAAGACACTTTATGGAGTTTTTCTTGAACTTCAAAATACCATTTTTGAAAGATGCAGTTCCGGACAGCAAGTGCAGCAACTTGGTGACCCTAATCACCTAGCTTCAAGGTCGTTTAAACCCATTTTATTGCTTTAGGATTTATGTTCGGAAAGTTAGCTTTCCAATAAAGCAAATTTCAAGTTATTTGGACTTCATTTGCCCACCCAACTCAGCTCTCAAAGTTCAGCTATACAATCTGCCCAGATTCCAGCGCAACAACCCGGTTTTGTTTCTCTGTTGGAGCAAAATGTAGAAGGGGAAATTTCCTGCACGCACAACCCCGTTAAAGCTTAAGATCTTAGCTTTCCAACAAGACCTTTTGCAAAGCATTTGGAGTCCATTTGGTCAGTCAACCAAGCCAAAACCTGAGACAGCACACTGCAGGGCGCAATCCAGCACAGTCCGAAATAAGGCCCTAATTGGTTGACTTCCTCAACTCCAACTTTTGTCAATTTTTACAGCATGAAAGGGGACATAAATATTTATCAGATCATGGGTTCAAACCCCATCCAAAGCACCCCCTTGTGTTGGTATTAACCAGCCAAAAGGACAAGAGAAACACCCCTTTACCCGGTCCTTCCCAAACCGGTACAAGGGTCTGATTTTCTTGGGTTTTGCTTGTCCCCTTGCCTCCCCACTTGCTGAATGAGTCATGTTGCTGCATCCTAGGATCATTGTAAGCTTGACCCCTCATTTGGGAGGCATTATAACCCCTAATGAGGTAGATTAAGCTAGGTAGTGAGGTGTCTAACTTGTAGTGGCTGAGGTGATGTGTTTCTCTTCCCCAAATGTACTTAGCTATTGATTTTGCTGCTTGGAAGGGGAGGGGGGTTCGGCCATCAAGCATAAAAACCAGCTTGGCCCTCATTTTGTAACACAACTTGAATGAAATGCAATTGTGAGTTCTCAAACTCTCTCCACAAAATTCCTAGTGTTGTGTCTTGAGCTTGGCAACTCAAGTGGGTCTCTAGGTATCTTTCTCTCAACTAGAAGGTGATTAAATTCTGTAACTAGTTGATATAAAGAGATTGCCCAAGTGTTCTCCAAGGGTGGCTCCTCGGATTATCCCTTGCAAGGTCACTTGACTATCCAAAATCTTGATTTCTCCTCTCCCTTGCTGTTTTTCCTTCTTCTTGTATTAGATTCCACTTTGAGGCAAGTTGTGAGTTGGTTTCTTCTTCTTACAACCCTCCATCAAATTGGTATCAGAGCTTAGGCTACCTTTCTTGGCCAAGTACCCTTTGCCCAAACACGTCCAAACACCAAACTCACAAAAACAACCCAAACACTCCACCACGAAATTTGCAGCCGTGTCTAACCAGAGATTCAGCACGGGCACACCGTGCCACACCCGCACGACCGTGCCACCCCTAACCTGCAGCACTCCCATTCCCGCAGCTCAGCACGGTTACACCGTGCCTTAAAGCACGACCGTGCTCCTTGCTTCCAACCCCGAAACACCACACTGCCTACTCTACTACAATCATGCTTCTTCCCTTAACCTAAACAAACCCTTAAGCATTCATCCATCATGAGCTCGTTTGAAAACTTGAGGAAAGAGACTGCTTTGACTGCAAAAGAGTTGGCTACCTTGAAACTCCAAAGTTCAATGGCCAAAAGGAAGAATTCCCTCACTGGATTTCCAAGGTGGAGCAAGTCTTCACTCGCCACAACCTTGAAGAGCACGAGAAGTTTGAGGTGGTTAGTAAGAAGCTCCGAGGCTATGCACTTGAATGGTGGGAAAGGTACAAGTATAAGAGGAAGAAGAGAGGGAAGAGTAAGATCAAAACTTGGGATAAGTTGAGGGGTAAACTAGAGTGTGGTTTTGCTCCAACCTCTTACTTGCACACGCATCTTTTTCCTCCCTTTGCGGGAAATGGCCTTAATTTCTTTTCTAAAGACATTCCTTTCAACAAGGGACATCCCATGAGTGCTTGTATCCATAATTCTACTCCCTTCCTTTGTTTGGAGACTCCTAACACCAACAAGGATGAAAAGATCCTTGGGGAGGAAGTTACAAGCCTAGTTAACTCACCTCCAAAGTTTGATAAGCTTGAAGTTGAAGAACCCCAAGTGTCCGATTGGGAGCCATGTGAGGTTGTGGATGAAATTGAGGAACTCTTGAGTCAAGAAGAATGCCCTCATTCACAACAAGAATTGAGGACATTCTTTTCGAAGAGAGAGGGTTTGATGTATATTTTCAAGGAGGTCATTCCCATTCTTCCTACTCGACTTCATGGGAGGAAACCTGCAAACAAATTTACACATGGCAAAGCCCTTCTTCAGGTTCACTTTTCGAATTTCATGACAAAAGACACTTTATGGAGTTTTTCTTGAACTTCAAAATACCATTTTTGAAAGATGCAGTTCCGGACAGCAAGTGCAGCAACTTGGTGACAAAATCACCTAGCTTCAAGGTCGTTTAAACCCATTTTATTGCTTTAGGATTTAAGTTCGGAAAGTTAGCTTTCCAATAAAGCAAATTTCAAGTCATTTGGACTTCATTTGCCCACCCAACTCAGCTCTCAAAGTTCAGCTATACAATCTGCCCAGATTCCAGCGCAACAACCCGGTTTTGTTTCTCTGTTGGAGCAAAATGTAGAAGGGGAAATTTCCTGCACGCACCACCCCGTTAAAGCTTAAGATCTTAGCTTTCCAACAAGACCTTTTGCAAAGCATTTGGAGTCCATTTGGTCAGTCAACCAAGCCAAAACCTGAGACAGCGCACTGCAGGGCGCAATCCAGCACAGTCCGAAATAAGGCCCTAGTTGGTTGACTTCCTCAACTCCAACTTTTGTCAAATTTTGCAGTATGAAAGGAGACATAAATATTTATCAGATCATGGGTTCAAATCCCATCCAAAACACCCCCTTGTGTTGGTATTAACCAGCCAAAAGGACAAGAGAAACACCCCTTTACTCGGTTTTTCCCAAACCGGTACAAGGGTCTGATTTTCTTGGGTTTTGTTTGTCCCCTTGCCTCCCCACTTGCTGAATGAGTCATGTTGCTGCATCCTAGGATCATTGTAAGCTTGACACCTCATTTGGGAGGCATTACAACCCCTAATGAGGTAGCTTAAGCTAGGTAGTGAGGTGTTTAACTTGTAATGGATGATAGGATGTGTTTCTCTTCCCCAGATGTACTTAGTTTTAATTTTGCTGCTTGGGAAGGGTGGGAAACTCGGCCATCAAGCATAAAAACCAGCTTGGCCCTCATTTTGTAACACAACTTTGAATGAATGAATTTGTGAGTTCCCAACTCTCTCTACAAAAACTCCTAGTGTTATATCTTGAGCTTGGCAACTCAAGTGGGTCTCTAGGTCTCTTTCTCTCAACTAGAAGGTGATTAAATTCTGTAACTAGTTGATACGAAGAGATTGCCCAAGTGTTCTCCAAGGTGGCTCCTCGGATTATCCCTTGCAAGGTCACTTGACTATCCAAAATCTTGATTTCTCCTCTCCCTTGCTGTTTTTCCTTCTTCTTGTTTTACATTCCACTTTGAGGCAAGTTGTGAGTTGGTTTCTTCTTCTTACAACCCTCCATCAATGGCTAAGAGCGATGTCCTTCCCCACGGCCTCTACTCTCCTTTGCCCGTACCTTTAGCTCCATGGGAAGACATTAGCTTGGACTTCATCACGGGTTTTCCTCGCACTCAAAGAAGTAAGGACTCCATCATGGTGGTGGTAGACCGATTCTCCAAAATGGCCCATTTTGTTCCTTGTCATACCACCCATGATGCCTCCCACATAGCCAATCTCTACTTCAAGGAGATTGTGAGACTTCATGGCATCCCCAAGAGCATGGTTTCGGATAGCGACACTAAGTTCCTTAGTCACTTTTGGCTCACACTTTGGAGAAAGATGGGGACACACCTCAAGTTTAGTACCACTTGTCACCCCCAAACCGATGGCCAAACTGAGGTGACTAACCGGACTTTGGGAACCTTGCTTAGGGTACTTGTGAAGAAGAACATCAAGGCTTGGGATGAACTCTTACCTTATGCGGAGTTTGCTTTAAATCGGGCGCCAAGCAAAGCCACCCACCGCTCCCCCTCCCAAGTGGTCTATGGATACAATCCAAAAACACCCTTGGACCTTACTCCCATTCCCACACCTAGCAAGTTTAGTTGGGAGGCCGAGAAAAGAGCCAAAGAGATCAAAGACCTTCATGCTCAAGTTCGAGAGAGGATTGGGAAAGCTAATGCCAAAGCCATGCATCAAGCAAACAAGCACAAGAGGGAGGTTCATTTCCAGCCGAGGGACTTAGTGTGGATCCACTTGAGGAAGGAAAGGTTTCTAAGCAAACGCAAGTCCAAAATCATGCCGAGATCGGATGGTCCCTTTGAGATATTGGAGAAGGTCGGGCCTAATGCCGACAAGGTCGACTTGCACGGTGAGTATGGGGTCTCTGCCACCTTCAATGTGGCTGACCTCAGTCCATACTTCGAAGAGAATGAAGAAATCCCAAGTTTGAGGCCAAACTCCAACTCACTTGGGGAGGATGATGGGGACCATCCAACCAAACCTCCCAAAACCATTACCAATGATCCATCCCCTGCTAGAGAGTCCAAGGAGGCTAAAGAAGTTCATGCCTTAGTCAGAAATCACATGCACAAAGAAGAAAGTGAACTACCCAGTTCATACCGTTTCTGGCCCGGTTTTGTTTCTCTGTTGGAGCAAAATGTAGAAGGGGAAATTTCCTGCACGCACTACCCCCTTGAAGCTTAAGATCTTAGCTTTCCAACAAGATCTTTTGCAAAGCATTCGGAGTTCATTTGGTCAGTTAACCAAGCCGAAACCGAAGACAGTGCACTGCAGAGTGCAATCCAGCACAGTCCGAAATAAGGGTCCGATTGGTTGACCTACTCAACTCCAACTTTTGTCAAACTTTAGGGTATGAAAAGGCATCTAAATATTTATCAAATCATGTGATGTATATGTGGGTGGAAAGTGATCCAAATCAAACTCAAATCAAACTAAGCAAAATGAAAAGAGAGAAAGATGGGAAAGATGAAGAATATCACCAAACAGGATAGAGATGGATAGTGCAAGACTTTGTGTATGAGATAATTCTTCCGGAGCCACTCACACCTTGGTCTTGGGCTAATTCCCTTCACTCTTCTGAGGAATCACTCCAAAGAAAAGAAAGAGAACCTAGATGATGGAGACCATCGTGAGAAGCCCAAGGACCATCAAGCTCAGCCCAAGGAGGACTCGCTCAAGCTTCAAGAAGTCAAGGAAGTTGCCAAACGTTGCCGGAAATTGGCGTTCATACCCGAAGAGGTAGTGCCGCCTTCATCTAGAAATTTCCCGCTTTTTGTGTGCACTTTTGGCCTACCTAAAGTGGTCCCACAACTTGAGGCTCCACATGGTTTTGAAGTTTAAGATTTCAGCTTTCAAATAAGCCCAAGTTTGTTTAATTTGGACATCATTTGATTGGGCAAAATATCACTCAAAGATACGTTATGCTGATCCAGTCCAGTCTGAGATAGGTGCATTGTTTGGGCCATAACTTTCAAACCGCTTATCCAAATTGAGCAAATGAGCCCATTCTGGAAAATAGACTTCCAGGGCTTTCTAACAAGCCCAAGAACGCGTGATTTGGCCGAGTATTCTGGAAGTTATGCTCTGTTGAAGTTGAGGCAGTTGCAAGGATTAATGCTGGGAATATTAAGAGTCTTCGGTTACATATACTTGTGTGGCTGATATTGTGCACGTTTTAGATGCTTCTAGATTGATGTAATCAACTGCAAAAATCCTAGAATATTCCTTGTAACCTCCCCCACCCCTTTTTATGATGAGTCTTTTCATTTTTCTTAGACTTTTCATTAGCTAGTTTTAATTGTTAGGAGTTATTTGAGTTCTTTGATTGTCTTTTGCTGAGTCTATAAAAGGGGAGGGGCGTGTGAAGCTATTCATTCAGCATTGTAAGAAATTTCCAAAGCAATACAAGTACTTTGAGTGTGTTTCTCAAAAGTGCAACTGAATTCCTAGTTCTATATCTTGAATTGTGGCAAATTCAAGTGGTGTTCTAGGTTCTCTTCCTTTTCCAATTGGACTGATTCCTTGGTTAAGACAAGAGAATTAGCCCAAGGTCAAGTCATTGAGTGGCTCCGTGAAGGATTATCTCAATTACAAGATCTTGTTCTATCCCTTTTTCCTTGTGTAGTGAAGTTCTTCATCCATCTCATCCATCTTTCATTTCTCTTTCCAATTTGGCTTATTTGAGTTGGAGTTTGATTTGGTTCACTTGCCACCCACATATACATCAATTGGTATCAGAGCCAAGGTTCTTAAGTGACCCACATCACACCCACATACATCCCAAAAAGCCAAAATACAAAAAACAAAAGAGGCACAAACCGGCAATCCGAGTCTCGAAGACCAGAGAAGCAGCACGGTGCCCCCGTGCCATCATACACGACCGTGCCATATCATTTTTCCAGAAATCTTCAAGTCGAGACGGAGCACGGTGCCCCCGTGCCGCCAAGCACGACCGTGCCACTCTACTTTTCTGCATTCTCTTCAACCGAAGTATAGCACGGCCTGACCGTGCCCCCCTGCACGACCGTGCCACTTTCCCTGCTGCATATTATTCCTTCAAAGCATCTCCAACATGTCTACAAAGTCCACAAGAAGCGACCAAGCACGTGTGGAAGAGTTAGAAGCTCAAGTCTCTTATCTTCGAACTCAACTTGGGCAACTTTTGGAGGAAAAACGAAGGTGGGTTCATAGCCCCACTCCCTCTCGTCCTCATGAACCGGTGGTCGAATCGAAAGAAGAAGTCTTTCAATCCCGAGCCAATTCTAGTGACGAAGAAGCCCCAAGGAGACGAAGGCAAGGAGGCAATATTAGTGGTGTCCGAATTGACATCCCCGAATTTGAAGGCCAACTTGACCCGGACTTATTTCTCGATTGGTTGCACACAATTGAGAGGATCTTTGAATATGAGGACATCCCGGAGGACAAGAAGGTAAAACTCGTAGCCCTTAAACTCAGAAAATATGCTTCAATCTGGTGGGCTAACCTTGGAGGGAAAAGAGCAAGGAATGGAAAGGGAAAAATCAGAACTTGGGCCAAAATGAAAGAAAAACTCAAGGCCAAGTTTCTTCCCTCTCACTATTTGCAAGACAATTATCTCAAGCTCCATCGACTCAAGCAAGGATCCAAGAGTGTGGAAGAATACACTCGGGAGTTTGAACAACTCCTACTCAAATGCGACTGGAAAGAAGATGACTCTCAAACCTTGGTAAGATACTTAACCGGACTTGATGAGTCTATTGCTCATATTGTTGAGTTGCAACCATATTCATCCCTTGATGACTTGAGTTCTCTAGCCTACAAGGTAGCAAAAGAAATCAAAGGGAAAGAGTGTCCTTTCCAAGTCTCTCTCTCGTCCTTACCCCACACAAAAGCCTCCGTACTACCCTCCTCGTCCACAAAATTCCCCACCATCACAAACCAAAACACCACTCCAACCCCTCCAAAACCCTCCACACAAGAACCCAAATCAAAGGACAAGGTTCGTTGCTTTCGGTGCCAAGGTATGGGACACTATGCATCTGAGTGTCCAAACAGGAGGATCGTTTCCCTAGCGGAGTACCAAGAAGCATGTGATGAACATGCCTATGACGAAGAAGAAGAAGAGCACCATGTAGAAGGAAGTTTGGAAGAAGTTGAAGAAGGCCCCGATGAAGGAGAATTGCTAGTTATTCGCCGGGCCTTGAGTGGAATTGCCACTCAAAAGGACATGGAGCAAAGAGAAGCCATTTTTCACACCAGGTGTACCGTAGGAGACAAGGTTTGTTCCCTTATCATTGATGGAGGTAGTTGTTCTAACGTTGCCTCAAAGACTATGGTGGACAAACTCAAGCTGCAAGTCTCTCCTCGTCCAAATCCCTACACCATACAATGGTTGAATCAAGGCAAAGGTTTGCAGATTACTCACCGTTGTCTTGTTTCTTTTTCAATTGGGAAAAACTATAAAGATGAGATTTGGTGTGATATAGTCCCCATGGATGCTTGCCATATATTATTGGGGAGACCATGGCTTTTTGATAGAAGTGTCATCCATGATGGCCGGATGAACACTTACTCTTTTCTCAAGGACCGTAAGAAAATCACTCTTACCCCTCTCAAAAGTCCTTCCCCCCTCTCAACCAAAAGACAATCCTCATTTGGAAGTCTTCTTTACTACTCTTCTCAAATCTGAGCACCATGAGTATGAGTCTTTTAAAGACTTGATACTTTTACAAGAAGAATCTAAGCCATCATCTCCCTCACATCCACTATTCACCCCTCTCCTACAGGCCTATCACCATGTTTTTCCACAAGAAATTCCACATGGCCTTCCCCCTCCAAGATCTATCCAACACAAGATAGACCTCGTTCCCGGATCCGTACTTCCAAAAAAGCCGGCATACCGGATGTCTCCAAGCGAAACACAAGAAATCCAAAGACAAGTGGATGATCTCTTGTCCAAGGGTTTAATTCGGGAACGTCTAAGCCCATGTGCCGTGCCCGCCCTCCTTGTTCCTAAGAAGGGTGGTAGCATGCGTATGTGTGTTGATAGCCGGGCAATAAACAAGATCACTATCAAGTACCGGTATCCTATTCCCCGATTGGAAGATCTATTGGATGAATTACACAGAGCTGCTATCTTTTCTAAGATTGATCTTAGAAGTGGCTATTACCAGATTCGCATTTTTGAAGGTGATGAATGGAAAACCACCTTTAAGACTAAAGGAGGTTTATATGAGTGGCTTGTAATGCCATTCGGGCTTACTAATGCCCCGAGCACTTTTATGAGACTCATGAACCAAGTTCTCAAGCCCCTCATTGGAACTTGTGTTGTCGTTTACTTTGATGATATCTTGGTCTATAGCAAGACCGAGGAGGAGCATGCCAAGCATTTTGCAACAAGTTTTGGAGATTCTTTCTCAAGAACAACTTTATGGCAATATGGAGAAATGCTTTTTCTTCACTCCTCAAGTGGTATTCTTGGGTTTCATTGTTTCCGCCAGGCCTCCAAGTTGATGAAAGCAAGATCAAGGCTATTCAAGAGTGGCCAACTCCTCCATCCATCACTCAAGTAAGGAGTTTTCATGGCCTAGCCTCATTTTATCGGAGGTTCATTAGGAATTTCAGCACTATCATGGCTCCTATGACCGAGGTAATTAAAGGCAAAGAGTTTTCATGGAACGAGCAAGCACAACAAGCCTTCGAAGAGATCAAGAAGAAGCTCACTAGTTCCCCCGTTCTAGCCTTGCCCGCCTTTACCAAAGTCTTTGAAGTAGAGTGTGATGCATCCGGGGTAGGAATTGGAGCTGTCCTATCTCAAGAGAAGAGACCCATTGCATTTTTCAGTGAGAAGCTCAACGATGCCAAGAAGAAGTACTCCACCTATGACAAGGAGTTTTATGCAATCATTAGAGCATTGGAGCATTGGCGTCATTACTTAGTTGGAGGTGAGTTCATCCTTCATTCCGACCATAAAGCTCTCAAATACATCCAAGGACAACACAAGCTCAACCCTAGACATGCTAAATGGGTAGAGTTTCTTCAGTCCTTCCACTTCACTATCCAACATAAGGCGGGAACTCTTAACAAAGGAGCTGATGCATTATCAAGAAGGTACTTATTACTCTCTACTTTGAGTACTAAAGTACTTGGATTTGAAGTTGTTAAAGATTTGTACCCAAAAGATGATGATTTCAAGGACATTTTTGAGAAGTGTCTTAAACACCCCCATGGTTTGTTCCACTTAGAAGATGGGTTCCTATTCAAAGGTTCACGCCTTTGTATACCTCAATGTGGATTTCGTGAACTGCTTATCCAAGAGCTGCATGGAGGAGCCATAGCTGGCCATTTTGGTGTTGAGAAGACTAGATCAATGTTGAAGGAACACTACTATTGGCCTAAGATGTCAAGAGATGTAGAGCATTTCATCAAA
>JAKOGI010003817.1:0-10000 GCA_029747015.1 Carnegiea gigantea
ATAGATATATATATATATATATATATATGATATATATATATATATATATATATGTACTTATATATGTATGTATGTACAGACATGTATGTATCCGTATGTCTGTGTGTGTGTCTCTATGTGTGTGTGTATGTATTTATACATATACAAAAGCAAGGGGGATATTAAAGTTTGTAATAACTTTAGGGGCATCAAGCTGCTCAGTCACACTATGAAGCTATGGGAGAGGGTGATTGAGGGAAGGTTACGAGAGGTTATAGAGATTTCAGAGAACCAATTTGGTTTCATGCCAGGCAGGTCGACCACTTAGGCGATCCACCTCTTCGGGGGGCTCATGGGCTTGTTCAGGGATAGAAAGGTGGATCTCCATATGGTGTTCATTGATCTAGAGAAAGCGTGTGATCGAGTCCCGAGGGAGGTATTGTGGAGGTGTTTAGAAGAGAAAAAGGTGTCGCCCGCGTACATCCGTGTAATCAAGGATCTGTACGAGGGAGGGCGGACGCGTGCTAGGACATCAGGAGGGGTCTCTAACAACTTCGCTGTTAGTATGGGCCTACATCAGGGCTCCGCACTAAGCCCGTTTCTTTTCACTTTAGTTTTGGATGAACTCACTAGAGGAATCCAGGACGAGGTGCCTTGGTGCATGTTATTTGTAGATGACACCGTTTTTGTCGATGTGACTAGCCAGGGGGTGAATGACAGGTTGGTGAGTTGGAGGCATACGCTGGAAGTTAGGGGTTTTCGATTAAGTAGATCAAAAACGGAATGCCTCCATTGCTATTTCAGTGGTAGGATAGAAGAGGGGGGAGAAAACATACTAGATGGGAGGGTGATACCAAAGGTCGCTAAATTTAAGTATCTGGGCTCGATCATCCAGCAAAATGGGGACAATTGACGAGGACATTAGCCAGCGGATAAGAGTGGGTTGGCAAAAGTGGAAGTCAACGTCAGGGGTACTGTGTGACAAGAAAGTGCCCCTAGGATTGAAAGGCAAAGTCTATTGGATGGTAGTTAGACCGGCTGTTCTTTATGGATCGGAATGTTGGCCTCTAAACAAGACGCAGGCCCAAAGGTTGATGGTAGCTGAGATGAGAATGATCAGGTGGATGTGTGGTTTTACGAGATTGGGCAGAATTAGGAATGGAGTAATCAATAGCTTAGCTGAAGTGGCCCCCATAGAGGAGAAGATGAGGGAATCGAGACTCAGATGGTTTGGCCAGGTAAAGAGGAGAAGTGTGGCCGCCCTAGTGCGAAGGTGCGAGATGATCGTCCCCCCCGGTGGAAAGAGAGGGAGGGGTAGACCGAAGAAGAGCCTAGAGGAAGTGGTTAGAGAGGACTTGAGAGTTGCTGGTCTGACGGAGGACATGGCTCAGGATAGGAGGTTGTGGCGGGATAGGATTAAGGTCTGTTGATTATTTTTAGTTTTGATGATAACAAATCCAAGAGTAACATATTTGTCCAAGTAATGTTGTTCCAAACAAGCTCTCCAAACAGGGCCTAATACACCGTTGTTCCTACACCGCTGTTTGTGATATTTTATTAACCTGGTGGCTAAATGTTGAGAACAAGTCTTAGGAACAGGTTCCGAGCTTCAGTGACACAAGATCAGCAAACAACACATATGGTTTAAGTCTTGAGGAACATTCAGCTACACAAGATCACCCAAGGAATCAAGGTGACCAAGGTGTTTTGGAGCAGCATATTCACTCTTGACAAGACAACTAATTCTTACAAGGAGTCTTGGTTAATTTAGTTTTTATCTTTTAGACTCTTGTTAATATGCCAATCTTGAAAGTATCATTTTTAGCACTTCTTGAAAACGGTTTTCGAAAAGTTGCTTTGGGACACCATTTCCAAACAACCCTGCAAACAGGGTGCCTAGGGTGTTCTAAAAAACTATAGCAGCTTCATCAGTCTTATCTGGAAATTTGCTTCGGTTGGCGGCCAGATCTAAAAAGATTTGTTTTGAATTTGAGAAATTTGCAAAACCGTTTTTGCTAAAGATTTCTCTTGAAAGATTCTTATCCCTTATTTTTAGGTCTTGATTGAATTTGGGATAAATCAAGATTTTATTCTTTTCAAGCTAGATTACTCGGCCAAGATATTTTAAGAAAATCTTCTCTCCTCTCTTAGCCGTTGGAAATCTTTGGTGAATCTTCTAAGCGACTAAAAATAGAGGATTTTCCCTATCTTTTGAAAAGAATAGCCGTTGGGTTGTGCGTTTAAATATTGAAATTCTCTCTCCCATTTGACAATCCGGTTTTTACAAAGAAGTAAGAGATTTTTAGAGCTGAATTTCAAAGAGAAAAACCGTGAGAAGATTGTGCTTAACTGAGCTTTCAATTTCTTGGCATAATAGGACTTCATTGTACCTTACATCTGCTTAAGTCAGAAGCACCCCAGTAAGGTGTTTTGTACCCCTGTTCTCAGAACAGAAAGTGAGTGAGTGTGTCCTCAGTCGTGTGGACTCTGGACGTGTCCTATCTAGTGAGATTGGACGTGGTGTAACCTGTCTTAGGGAAGAAGGTTACGTGGGTTACAAGTTGTAACAAGGAGTGTTGCTTTTGTAACGTTTTCAGCCCGTTAGTGAAGTGGTTAAATCCTACACGAGGTAGGTCGTGGTTTTTCACACCTCAGTTGGGCTAGAGGTGTTTTCCACGTAAAAATTGTGTGTGCTTTATTTCCGCATTTATTACTTTGAATTTCGCTACTGAATCAATTGAGAACAACCGCTACAAACAAGGCGTAAGGTTGTTTGTGATTTACAAACAATCTCTGCAATCAAGTGCTACGGTTGTTTGTCAGTTATTAGGCGAAAATCGACCACCACAATTCACCCCCCTCTTGTGGTTGTGTACTCTTGGAATTCAACAAGTGGTATCAGAGCGGGTTCTCTCAAAAGGGCTAACACCTTGAGAGATTCTGAAGATGAGTACACCACAAGGAATCCTTGAAGGGCAATCCATTACTTGTCCACCCTATTTCAACGGCCAACATTATAGTTGGTGGAAGAATAGGATGGAGAACTATATTCAGGCAGAAGATTATGAATTATGGATGCTCATCAAGAACGGGCCCCTTGTTCCCACCAAGGTGCTTGAAGATGGTAAGAAGGTTCCCAAGGAACCCATAGAGTTTGATGGTGAAGACTATAAGAAAATGGAAAAGAATGCCAAGGCCAAGAAGCTATTATATTTTGGCCTAGGTCCAGATGAATATACACGTATCTCTGAGTGTGAGTCAGCTCAGGAGATATGGAATGCCCTCCAAGTAGCTCATGAAGGAACAAGTCAAGTCAAACAATCACGTATTGAGCTACTTATGAGGCAATATGAGTTGTTTGATATGGGTGATCGTGAGAACGTGATGGATATGTACACACGCTTCACCCACATAACAAACGAGCTAAAATCCCTGGGAAAATCCTTCACCACAGAAGAGCTGGTGAGGAAGATTCTAAGGATTTTGCCTCGGTCTTGGGAAGCGAAGGTGACAGCCATCCAAGAAGCTAAAGACATGAACAAGATCACCCTCGACGAGTTGATTGGCAATCTTCAAACCTATGAACTCAGAAAGAACTCACAACAAAAAGAGGAGCAGAAGAAGGATCGTGGGCTTGCCTTGAAAGCACAAGAGGATGATGACTCTGACCTTGAGGATGAAGAGATGGCCTTAATGACAAGAAAGTTTAAGAAATTCTTCAAAAAGGTCAAAGAAAACAGCAAAAGAAAAGACTTCAGTAAGTCCAGAAACACCCCCTGAGAACAGTTCACATGGTGTTTCAAGTGTGGCAAACCAGATCACATTGTGAAGAACTGTCCACTACTTCGAGAAGAGCATGAGCAAGAACACCCGAGGAAACAAGGTAGAAAACAAGCTGCAAGCAGTTCTGGGAGACGATTCTCGAAGGCTATGCTTGCTGCCTGGGGAGATTCCTCTGAGGATGAAGGTGAGTCTGAAACTGATGAAGGTGCTGTAGCTCTCATGGCACAAAGTGACACGGATTCAGATGATGAATCAACAAACAGTCTTACTGATCTCAAGAACAAGGTACGTGGTCTCAATAAAGCAACTCTCGAAGAACTTTTGTATACCTTGATAGATACTTGTGCTGAATTGAAACGAGATGTCCGAGACCTAGAACTAGAAAATGAGATCCTTAAAAATGAAAAACTGGGCTTACATGAAAATATTAATACGCTCAAAGAAAACCTCTTTATAAAAGAAGGAGATTATTCTCGAATGGAGGAAAAACTCTTTGAGGTGGAAGGAATAGTTGAGTCCTTGCTCAGGGAGAACAAGGGTTTGCATGGTAATATAGAAAAACTAGAAACCGAGCTTATCACAACCAAGCGCTGGAACAAGTCCTCACAAGCCCTTGATTGGTTAAACACTCACCACAGTCGAAACAAAAAGGGACTTGGATATAAGCCTAAACGAACAGTTTACCCAATTCATAGAAAGTATGTGGGATTACCTGAAAACATTGTTTGCTTTCATTGTGGTAAAACTGGTCACTATCGATATTCATGTCCTCTGAGAAGGTATGTCATTGAAAAAAATGAAAGGTATGTGAAACAAATCTAGATTAGAAAAGATGAGCTTTACTTGTCTAAAAGAATGGGACCCAAGTGGATCTGGGTTCCCAAAACTAACCTGTGATTTGTTTTGCAGGCTGAAGTGAGAGAGAACAACCCCACAAACAACCCAGCAAACAGGGTAAGAAACACCCTGTCAAACAGATCAGAAAACAACCTTGAAAACAGGCAGCTGTGGTATGTTGATAGTGGGTGTTCGCGGCATATGACTGGAGAAAAATCAAACTTTCTCTCACTTACAGCTTCAACCGGTGGGAGCGTGGCTTTTGGCAATGGCAAGTCTGGGACAATTGTCGGTGTAGGTAGCATTGGTAAAACTCTCTCCCACTCAATTGATAATGTGCACTTAGTTGATGGTTTAAAGCATAATTTACTAAGTGTGTCCTAACTGTGTGACAAGAACAACCTAGTGGTGTTCTCACGAACACATTGCTTGGTTGTCAATGTCAACACAGGAGATGTCGTATTAAGGGGGAAGCGACACAAAAATGCTTACAAAGTATGTATTTCCACTCTTCCCCAAAACAACCTGACTTGTTTGAGTGCTGTGAATGATGATATAATGCTCTGGCACAAGAGACTAGGTCATGCAAGCCTTACTCTTTTAAACAAACTTGTTTCAAAAGACCTGGTTATTGGACTACCTTCCATCAAATTTAATGATGACAAGGTATGTGAAGCTTGTGCAAAAGGCAAACAAGTCAGATCTTCTTTTAAATCGAAAAAATGTGTAAGCACTACCCGACCTCTAGAATTATTACACATTGATTTGTGTGGTCCCATGAGGATAACTAGTAGAGGTGGGAAAAAGTATGTGCTTGTTGTAGTGGATGATTACTCTCGATTTACTTGGACCTTGTTTTTGGCATCCAAAGATGAAACCTTTGAGAATTTTATTGCCTTTCTCAAAAAGGTTGAAAAGAGAGTAGGACACTCCTTAATTAGCTTGAGATCTGATCATGGAATTGAGTTTGAAAATGCAAGTTTTATCAACTATTGTAATGAACATGGTGTTGATCATAACTTCTAAGCTCCAAGAACACCCCAATAAAATGGGGTGGTTGAGTGCAAAAATCGCACCCTGGAAGACATGACCAGAACAATGCTTATTGCTAGTGGTCTTCCTAGGTATTTCTGGGCAGAAGCATTGAACACCTCATGTTACATTATAAATAGATGCATGATCAGACCCATTTTGAACAAAACTCCTTATGAACTTTTCAAGGGCAGAAAACCCAATATTACGCACCTAAGAACATTTAGTTGTAGGTGTTTTGTGCATAATAATGGGAAGGATGCCTTAGGAAAGTTTGACCCTAGGAGTGATGAGGCAATATTTCTTGGCTATTCTTCTCACAGCAAGGCATACAAAGTCTTTAACAAAAGGACCTTGTGTGTTGAGGAAAGTGTGCATGTGCTTTTTAATGAATCTAACTTGTTGAGTGAGAATGATGCACAGGAAGATGAACTTGAATTAGGTCTTGTTCGAAAAGAAGTGTTGCTCCAAGATAAACGAGGTAAGAACACCATGGAGAAAACAACTCTTGAAGGTGTTCCTCATAACAGCAGGCAAGGTGAACACCAAACAGAGGGAAACACCGTTGAACCCTGTTCGGGACCATGTTCTTCAGGAATAGGCTTACAAACAGGTGCAGAAACAGGCTCAGGAGATGATCGTAAGCTTGATATTACGACTAGAGTAGAGCATGGGTCTGTGGATCCTCTTACTCCACGACCATGGAAGTACCATAGTTCGCACCCCCTTGATCAAATTCTGTCTGATATTAACAGTAGAGTGCAAACTAGGTCTAAGCTTAAGAATTTCTGTGCTTTCTATGCTTTTCTCTCTAATATTGAGCCAAAGAGTGTGAATGAAGCTCTTGCAGATTTAGATTGGGTCACGGCAATGCAAGAAGAGCTCCATCAATTTGAAAGAAACAAAGTATGGCACCTTGTACCTAAACCTGTAGAGAGAACAATCATTGGAACCAAGTGGGTGTTCCAAAATAAACTGGATGAGTCCGGAACAGCCACTAGGAACAAGGCACGGCTGGTTGTTCAAGGGTATAATCAAGAAGAAGGGATCGATTATGAAGAAACCTTTGCACCAGTTGCTAGAATTGAGGCTATTCGAATCTTAATAGCCTTTGCAGCTCATATGGAAATCAAGCTATATCAAATGGACGTGAAAAGTGCATTCCTCAACGGATACCTTAAACAAGAGGTGTATGTCAAACAACCCCCCGGTTTTGAAAACAGTGAATTTCCTAACCATGTTTTCAAACTTGACAAAGCTCTTTATGGCCTAAAACAAGCTCCTAGAGCTTGGTACGAACGGTTGTCAAGTTTTTTAATTGAAAATGATTTTAGAAGAGGCAAGGTAGACAATACCTTGTTTCTAAAATCTAAGGGGGAACATTTATTGATTGTCCAAATATATGTTGATGACATTATATTTGGTGCAACTCATCATGATTTATGCAATGAATTTTCAAATATGATGAGGAGTGAGTTTGAGATGAGCATGATGGGTGAGCTTAACTTTTTCTTAGGCTTACAAATCAAGCAAACTCCAAACGGCACCATGATCCATCAACAAAAGTATATCAAGGAGTTACTTAAGCGTTTTGGGATGGAGTCGGCCAAACCCATAGACACTCCTATTTCTCCTTCAACCAAGTTGGTTATGGATGATGGGAGTCCCTCAGTTGAGGAGAAACTCTATAGGGGCATGATTGGGTCACTCTTATACCTAACCGCTAGTAGACCTGATATTGTTTTTAGTGTTGGTTTATGTGCCCGTTTTCAGTCTAATCCTAAGGAAACTCATCTTAAGGCTGTTAAACGGATACTAAGGTATTTGAAACATACACCCAATTTAGCTTTATGGTATCCTAAAGGTTGCAATTTTGATCTTGTTGGATATGCTGACGCTGACTATGTTGGATTCCTAGTTGATAGAAAGAGTATCTCAGGTATGGCTCACCTTCTTGGACCTTGTTTGGTATCTTGGGCTACCAAGAAGCAACATTCAGTTGCCATGTCCACAGCAGAAGCTGAATATGTTGCAGCAGCTTCATGTTGTGCTCAACTGTTGTGGATAAGGCAACAGCTTAAGGACTTTTGTGTTGACATTGGATGCATTCCTATTTTTTGTGATAACACAAGTGCAATTAACATTGCCAAAAATCCATGTCAACATAAAAGAACAAAGCATATTGACATTCGACATCATTTCTTGAGAGATAATGTTGAAAAGGGTTTAATCTCTATGAATTTTTGCACAACGGAAAATCAAATTACTGATATATTCACTAAGGCACTAGTTAGAGATCAATTTGAGAGAAATAGACTGGAACTAGGGTTGGTGAGAACACCCTGAGATACCTGTTTCCAGAACATGAACTGGGTTTGGTAAGATCAACCTTTACACCCTTTCTCTCCCCCTGTTTGCAAATCTTATTAACAACGGATGTGATTGCATACACTCGAATTGCGTGCATTTTGTCTCTACTTATCCACTTAGTACAGCATAAGGGGATGTACTGGAGCCGCCTTAATACCATTAAGTCCAATCAAGATCAGACGGCAAAGAACAGGTATAACGAAGAGAACAGGTACGCCCTTGGTTGCTCGATGTGTTTTCTTTCCTTCCCAAGGCACAAGCTTTTAATGCTCACACCCGTTGCAAACCGAGAAATCTTCTCAAGATTTTGGGTGCTCTCTCTCTCTCTCTCTTTATATGCCCTGTTCTCAGTTCTGCCGTCCATCTTGTACACAAGCAAAACCTGAAAACCCTGCAAAAACCTTAAACCCTAATCTCTCTCTTCTAGCAACAATGGCTCCCAACAACTCCTCTCAATCAAAAGCCCTCGTTCTTGCGTCCTCAATCCCTGCTCCCCCTCGCCCAATCCTGTACAAGCCTTTCAAATTCCTGAAAAGCTTGTCCCTACAATCAGTGGGAATGGGGATGGATGATATTCCCTTCGAGTGTGGAAGGGAATTGGTGTTCCTTGTAGGGACAATTGCTTGTCCCATTAAAGTCGAGTCAGAGGGTACACTATCGGGGTCTCAAGACCAACTCTTGGAAACCCCTGAAGGGTTTAATTTTGAGCCCTGTTCTTCTGGGTTGTTTCCTGACACAGCGACAGAAACAGGGGTTGCCTCTGTCGAAGGTGTGTATGTGGAGGGTCTGAATGTCGACTTCCAAGGGAAGTCGAATGAGACATCAGAGGAGAGTTTAGAGAAGGATTCTCTCCCTGAGGCTGAAACCCCCACTCCGGTCGCTCAAACTGGAGAGAAAAGGAAAAGGGTGAAAATAGTGGCCAGGCGTAGCAGAACGCCAAGAACAAGGCCACAACCAAGGTCTCAGCCCTCTCAAACTCCCTCTTCTCCACACTCCTCCAAGCCTTCTCGCAAATCTGCGAGAATAGCTTTTCAATCCTCTCACCGTATCCCCAAACCCTCTGCTCCTGTCATCGAGGAGATTTCCTCCTCTTCTACCGAAGGGTTCTCGAGTTCTGACTCTGAGAACACCACCTTCAAACAGGGGACACCGGTGTTTTCCGAGTCCTCTGAAGAACAAGCCCCTCCAAAATCAACCACTAAACCTGCTGTGAAGCCTTCTCCTGCAAAAACACCCCTCAAGCGAAAGCCCAGAACAGCCCCCCTACCAGAAGCTACCACCTCTGTTCCTGCCCCCAAACGCCCAAAGCAGTTCACTCCCTCTCCTATGTCTGACAAACATGCGCAGTTGCTTAAGCGCAATGTCGTCAGGGGGAAGGTAGTGAATGTAAGCTTTTTCGAGGAACAGGGTCTGGGGGTGTTCCTGACCAAGTTGCGCGCTCAAGGCTGGCTCGACTTGTTTGCAAACACCCAGCTGGGGTGTTCTGTGCCTGAGTTAGCTGAGTTTTACGCCAACTGCAGTGTCACCGAAGGGGTGGTGACTAGTTTTGTGAATGGGCAACGCATTAAGGTTGATGCGCCCACACTTGGGAAAATTTTGGGAGTACCCTCCTAAGGCTTTGACGTGTATGTGAGGGAAGACAAAACAGCCCTAGAAACAGCCAGGCTCCTAGAGGTGTCCCAACGCCTCAGTCAAAAACAGGGCCTGAGAACACCCCTCTCTGTCAAGAAGGGTGAAATGACCTCCCTGCACCAACTATTGTTTATGTTCACTATCAAGAACATAATTCCGCGAGGTCAAGGGCGAAACTCAGCTGATGCCCTCGATCAATGCCTGGTGGACTTACTGGATCGGGAGGAACCAATCAACCTCCCTGCAATCATGATTCGCCACATGGGGCGAATTGCGAACACCACCCGGGCCCATGATCTTGGATATGGGTTTCTGCTGACAAGGGTGTTTGAGCACCTTGGAATAGTGCTCACACGGCGAGTGGAGG
>JAKOGI010003817.1:15000-40000 GCA_029747015.1 Carnegiea gigantea
CTAGTACAGGCCCATACCAATGGATAAGTCATTTGTGACGCCTCCTGGTGCCCTAACACTCGTCTTACCTCCCTCGTACATATCCTTAATAACTCGAATATACAAGCGTAGCACCCCTTTCTCCTCCAAGCATCTCCCTAACACTTCATGCGGTACTTTATCATAAGCTTTTTCTAGATCAATGAACACCATGTGGAGATCCACCTTTCTATCTCTATACAAACCCATGAGTTTTCTAAGGAGGTAGATCGCCTCTATAGTCGACCTACCTGGCATAAAACCAAATTGGTTTTCTAAAATTAACACATCCTTCCACAACCTTCTCTCAATCACCATTTCCCATAACTTCATAGTGTGACTGAGCAACTTTATACTCCTAAAATTATTGCAATCCTGAATGTCACCTTTGTTCTTGTACAAAGGGATTACTGTACTAGACCTCTATTCTTCGGGCATCTTAGCGGTCTTAAAAATAACATTGAAAAGCTCCGTTAGCCACTCTAGTCCCTTCTCACCCAAACACTTCCACACTTCCACCAGTATTTGATCTGGACCCTCTGCCTTCCCATTGGGCATCTTCCTCAGGGCCTCTCTAATCTCGTCCTTGCTGATATAACCACACTCTCGCGGGTCAATCCTCCTATCACCACGCTCTCGTTCCCTGCTTCGGAAATCTCTCATCCCTTCACCATTGAGGAGATTGGAAAAGTATCTTTGCCATCTCTCCTTGATTTCTGCATCCTCAAATAATACCTTACTATTTTCATCGTTGATGCACCTCACAATGCCTAAATCCCTAGTTCTTCTTTCCCTAGTCCTCGCCAACTTAAAGACTTCCTTCTCCCCTTCCTTGGTCGCTAGTCTATGATATAACCTGTCATAAGCCTGACTCTTAGCTACTGCGACAGCTTTCTTGGCTACCTTCTTTGCTGTCTTATATTTAGCTCTACTAATCTCTCTCTCTCCATCTGCTCCACTATTCATGAAATCAACATATGCCTCTTTTTCCTCCTTGACTTTCTCCTTTACCTCCTCGTTCCACCACCATGCACCCTTCATTTTGTTACCACCCCTTCTAGAAGTATCTAGGACTTCTTTAGCCGACCTTCGAATACAATCTGCCATTGCCTTCCGCATTGTATCTGCATCCTCTACCCGCCTCCAAGCTCCTTCTTTGGTAATCGTCTCTGATAATAACATGGCGTTCTCCTTTTTGAGGGTCCACCACTTAACTCTAGGGTCCCCGACTCTCCTCTTCTTCCACTTTGAATATTTGAACTTCACATCTAACACTAGCAACCTATGCTGAGTTCCTAGATACTCACTAGGAATCACCTTACAGTCCTTGCAGAACCTCTGACTATCCACCCTCGTTAGGAAGTAATCAATCTGGGTCTTCACGGAGCCACTCTTAAAGGTCACCAAGTGGTCCTCCTTCTTCTTAAAAAAGGAGTTTCCACCAACAATTCATAGGCCACTGCAAAGTCCAGCATGGAAACTCCCCCGTTGTTTCTCTCCCCAAAACTGAAACCCCCGTGGGCCGTATCATACCCGTTTAGGTCAACACCAATATGGCCATTAAAGTCTCCTCCTGTGAAAAGTTTCTCGCTCCAAGGTATCTCCTGTATGACTATATCCAAATCCTCCTAAAATAGCTTCTTAATATCGTCCGGCGGACCTATTTGGGGAGCATAAACACTGATCACATTTATGAATTCTGAACCCACCAAAACCTTAATGGCCATAATTCGGTCACTCTTATGCCTCACTTCAATAACAAAGTCTACCAACTCCTTCTCAACCAAAATTCCAACTCCATTCCTCGCCTTGATAGAACCCGAATACCATAATTTGTACCCATTAACTTCCCTAGCTTTAGCCCCCACCCACTTCGTCTCTTGAACACACGCTATATTAATCATACGCCTACGCAACGACTTAACTAATTCTATAGACTTACCCGTAAGTGACCCAATATTCCAAGATGCTAGGCGTACATTCTGAAATCCTCCACCCCTCCTACCCTATTTCCCCTCGGAGGACTGGCCGAAAGATACTAAAAACAACCCACAAAAAATACTAGTAATAAAATTGCCAATAGACTTACCAAAAAAAATAACGAAGGCACAAAAATTTGCAGCAAGGGCAATAACTAATAATGAAGTAGGGGCTAATATCAACCAACTAATACCAATAGTAAAACGATTGTCAAGAGACTTACCAAAAAAAGGGTAAATATCAATGGCAAATAGAATAGCAACAAGTGCAATAAATAAAATGAAGCAGGGGGGTAATGTAGTTGAGGAGGCCTCTACAAGCAGGAAGGGCGCCAAACGGGAACCAATTACCAGAAACACTTCCAGGAAAATTGGAAATGAGTTTGCCTATTTAAAAAGGGACGGCTTAGAGCAAAATTTTAAAAAACACAAGCATCCACAAATTACAAAACCTTAAACTGCAACCTCAGTATACGATTCAAAATCACCAGAAAATCGTGGAATCATATACAAACAAACTAGAAGGCAATGGCAAAGAATGAGAGTAGAGAATAATATACGAACAGGGCAAATATTCGAACAGAGCAAATAAAATAATCTATTAGAGGCTAGGAGCAAACAATGGCAAATAGGAGTAGCAATTTAAGAAGAAATTTGGGAGTAACAAACAATGGGAGATGAATAGCACCAACATTGGCAATAAAAGAAGAAATTAGGGAGTAGCAAACAATTACAGAAGAAATTAGGGAGTAGCAAATAAGATATGCGAAAAGGAGTAGCAAACAATGGGAGAGAGAGGGAACCTGAGATTTGGGAGATGAATAGCACCAACATGAATGAGCCAGAAGATAATGAAAGATGCAGCTTGAGGTTCACAATCCTCTGTGTCAACAATGGTGTCAAGGAGAGACTAACCCGAGAAGCCCATTGGACCCCGCAACAGGGAGAACTCGGGGGGACGTCTGCCGGCTACCGTTCTGAAGTGGGATTGAAGAAGATGCCGGTGCCCGACTTACGTTACCGGCAAGCTGCTGGTCAACTCAGTGTCGCCGGCGGGGTAGTGGCTGCTGGGCTGTTTCCGAGGTCGACCATTCTGTGCTCTATATATGCACAAATATATATATACATATATATATATATATATATATATATATATATATATATAGATATATATATATATATATATATATATATATATATATATATATATATATATATATATATATATATATATATATATATATATATATATATATATATATATATATATATATATATATATATATATATATATATATATATATATATATATATATATATATATATATATATATATATATATATATATATATATATATATATATATATATATATATATATATATATATATATATATATATATCATATGTCCCAAATGAAACAAAAAAAGGGGATCAAAAAGGACCAAGCCACCTTTCTCTTCACGGGGGGAAAATGCGAGCAAGGGGGTTCTCAAACCCCAACCCTGATGCCCACCACCAGGAGAGAGAGCGAAGGAGGCTAAAGGGGCGCCGCCACGCCCGCGAACGGTTAACCGTCGCCCGACTCGCACGGGGGCCATAAGACTGAACCGAGAACCAGCACGGGCAGCAAAAGAGAGAGATCAAGCGAGGGCGAAGGGACTGGAGGTCAGGCCAGGCGTTGGTGATAGTAGAGGCTGGCGGCGTTGGGTCGCCCGACGGTGGGCGGTGATGGCGGCACTGCTGGTCGCCCGTTCATCACCGGCAAAGACAGAGAGATTGATCGAGTGAGGTTGAGGGTTAGAATTTGTAAACCCTAACGCACCGCCACCATGACCATGACCAGTAGCAGTTGAGGGTGGTTTCGGTGACCACCAGGATAGCATGAACAATAGTTAAACTAGGTCTGGGACATGCTAATTTGGGTCTGTGTCGGGCTAGGGTTTTGATCCCAGCAATTTGGTGTGCGTTTGGGGCTAATTGGATAGAGGGTTAAGGTTTTCCAACACCTAAATCGAGCTTGAAAGCCTTTAGAACGGGTCCTTACCTTGGAGTCCAGGTGGGAGTTTCTCGCCTCTTGAAGTATTAGTAATTTTGAAAATGTTTTAACCCTTAAGATGAGATGAATGTTAGTTTAAGGTTGATTAGGCTGACTGAAATTGTGAAGTGATCATGAATGTTCCGTTCGATTGAACATACGTGCATATATAGTTTAACATGTTCGGTTGAATTCAGGCCTAGATTATGCATGTTAAATTGGTCAATTCATGTTTGAATGATGCTTTCTACGTTAGCTAAATCATGTTTAAAAGTGGCTTTTGAAACAACCTAAGCATGTTTAAATCAATGTATGTTGAGTTAGCTGATTCTCGCTTAAAGATGGCCTTTGAAACAACCTAAACATCTTTAAATCAACGTATGTTGAGTTAGCTGATTGTCGCTTAAAGGTAGCTTTTAAAATAACCTAAACATGCTTTGAATCAATGTATGTTGAGTTAGCGGAATCATGCTTGAAAATGTCCTTGAATCGACCTAAGAATGTTTTAGGTTGATGCATGTTAGGATGGTTAGTCATGATTTGAAAATGATATGAGTGTGACATGTTTGTTTCCTAAATGTGAATTATGAATGCAAGTTAATTTCATGCCTTAATAGTTGGTCCGTGGAGTACCCTGCTTAAGTTAATGAGATATATATGATACATATGTCGCAATATGCCGCTGAGTAGATGCTGATGGGTTGGTAAGTCATATGTCGCTATTACGCCCTTCTTTATGACTTTTCTAATGGCATGCTATGCTTACGAAACTGAAATTGAGTTAGTAGTTGGATGGTTTGAAGTTGAACTAATGAGAGTTTTAAGGTTTTTTATGGTCGGTGTTGTGTGAGGAAAGAGTCTGGATTGTGATTTACCACAATCATGTGGATTACGAGGCCAGGTGTGGCTTATTCTGCTAAGTTGGATTATGAGGCGTTTGAGTGTGCTACGTATGAACCCCTCCCCTCTTGAGGTTATTCAGTCAAACTATGTGATTGATCTTTGAACTTAGACATCTTTAAAAAGGGTGGGTCATTAAAGGGTTTTTTTTCATAATTGCAAATGTTTTTAGCATTTACGAGTTGCCTATTAGTTTATCAAGATGTTTGAAGCATAAAAAGGTCCTAAATCGTCGAATTACTCAGTAAGTGACTCAACTGAATAGTCAATAGGTTTGGGAAGTTTAAAAAGCGAACTAGTGATATGTTTGAAAATGTTTTAAGGATTTTAAACGGACTAAGAATGGGCAATTGAAGGAGTTTATTACGAAACTTGGTTTGAGTTATATGCTAGTCGATTTCTTTAAGTTCCAAATGAGTTTCGATTTACGAGTTAGCGAATTTATCACATTTATAAGAGGTTTTTAAGTTGGAAACAAAAAGAACCATAAACCATTAGTAAGGTTATAGGTTATTTTGTTAGACAAGCAAGACTTTGATAAAGTAAGCAACTGAAAAGCGAAAGGAAATATGATTTTAAAGGCTAAGAAAGTGCTACGTAATTGGCTAGACGTTGAGGGTGGGAAGTGGATGCAAAGATGGCACGAACTGTTTCCCCTAAAGGTAATGTTAAGAACTGGACGCAAAGATGGCGTGAGCTGTTTCCCCCTACGGTAATGTCGGGAACTGGACGTAAAAAGGGCGTGAGCTATTCCCGGAAACTGGACGCAGCAAGTTGTGAGCTGTTCCCCCTGGGAACTAGACGTAGTAAGGCGTAAGCTGTTTCCCCAAAGGTAACGGGAACTGGATGCAGTAAGGCGTGAGCCGTTTCCCCTGGGAACTGGACGCGCTAAGGCATGAGCTGTTCCCCCAAAGCTAAGAGGAGAACGTATTTTCCTAATATGTAAGAAAAGTAGTTGGCAATTCGCCAATCTTAAGTATTTCAGAAAGAAAGAAAGTTTCAAAGGCCATTAAGAGGCCAAGTTAAATGAGATTCGAACAGCTTATAAGGGTCATTAGAGGTCCAATACGAAAGAGATTTCTTTTTACAGAATATGAGCCTCAAGAGACTAAGTAAAATGTTGTCAAGAAAAGAAAGAAAGCTTTCAAATGCACGTATCCTACGTACACATATTTTATGAATGAGTTTCCCAGTCTTTCTTACTAATATAAGTATTTTAGAAGCTTTTAGAAAGAATTATGAGCCTTGAAGAAGCTAACGTGATTTATAAACTATTCTTGGGACATATCAAGAGTCACTTCGTTCTCAAAAGTGAGTTTGAAATTTACTCAATCCTTATTACTTGCTTAATTATGTGCCTAAATGCTTGTTAGTAGGGAAGTTTGATCATTAAGGGCCTAGGAATGAGTTGAATAGTTAGTATGAAGTTTATGCGTGGTGATCCTTCCTTGGGGGTTCATAATTGCCAAATATGATAGTAAAATATGATTGCGTGATATGTGACTATTCTTGGTATTATTGCCTGCAACAGTTTTGGTTTTAAGGAGTCGGGGAATACTCACTAAGCGTGTGGTTGCTCATCCCATTATTCTTTCTCCTTTTTCCCAGGTTTTCTTTGTGACAGGTAGAAGTCAATTTACAAGTGCCAAGTTGGAGTCCACCCTTGCTTGATAAGGTGCCACGTGTGCACATAATAGAAGTGGATTTACGTGTTAATGATGTATCATGACATATTCCTAGTTTTGTAATTGTATGTAATCAAATACTCTAGTTCATGTAATGCATATTGTTTAAAAGTCGCTCTGTATTGTCATATGAGCTAACCATCTTATTAGTCAGTTGTCTTTTTATCTAATGTTGCCTATATTTTGGGATAGAAACCCGTAGTACTCCGATTGTATGAACCGTTGAGTTGTATCTTTTATTTCTTCTTTATTAATGAATTATATTATTTGATGTAATCCGAGTGAGTTGCTCGTTAAGTTATGAGCTCTAACATGTAGCCATTGAGCTTATTTAAGAGTTTTTCATGCTTTCGTAGATTGCAGGGGTTTATTGTGAGGTTTTTACCCTGAGGAATGGTCAGTTTTCAGGGAAACTCTGTCTGTTTCACCTCAGAAATTAAGTAGGAAGAAAATGTAACACTCCTAGCCCTAGGGGTTGGGTGTGTTTCAAGATGGTATCAGAGCAAGGTCCTTTGACCACAAGCCGCGACCTGAGTCTTGTATTTCATATAGTTATATAGGAAACGTGTTTATGACGATGTGATATATGCCTGCTTTAGTGTACAAATATGAGTTTTATGTGAATGTTGGTGCATTTTGCTAGTTAGTTGCGGCTTGAGTGAGCTCATTAATTGAATGAGTGAACTATTTGCTAGGGTGTGGGCTGAGTGAATTGTATTCTCGTGAACAAGCGAAGTGTTAGCTCACTCAAGAATTGTTTTACATATACACCTTGGCAATTTAGATCAAAAGTTTCAAGTGCACTTGGGTTGAACTCAAACAACCGAGAATGTTTTAACCCAAAGCTCATTCTTGCCCCTTAAGTACGATTTGCTCCTCGGGCCCGATAATAGAGTGAGCAGACGCAGTCAATGCTTGGTAGGGAAAGAGCTAGAAGCAGTGAAACTATCCCCTTTTTGAAACATGGAGGCTTTCAAAGTTAAGACCCTTCTTAAATAGTGAGTTAAGGTTTTCTTTCGCATTAAAGACCTTTCTAATTATCTGGTTTAGGCCTTAAGGTTGCATTTGAAGACTTACATTTGTTTTATATTGATGTTTCAAATACTACATACCAATATGCATTTATCGCTTGATGTGTTCATGATAAGTTGTTAATAAGTGATTAAAGATTGTTTTCTTGACTAAAAGTTCTTTTAAATGATACCCCTCTTGTGTAGTCTCTCAATTGCTAAAGGAATAATGTGAGAACTTCATATGTGTTTGTGTCAATGTGGGTGACTGTGATAGAGTCCAATTGATTGTTGCCTAAATGTTATTACTAGCCTTCGTATATGTGCCAGTAATGCTTAGATGTGGCCTTAACGTAGATTGTCATCTATGTAAGGAGTCTTCCTTATTTCCCATCACATAACCACTATTACTCGCGAGTTAGCTAAGCGTTATGCTTATCGGGGCATGGAACGTTGTTCTTTTCATAAGAATGATAGTGTCCTGGCTACATTAACCCCAACACATCTCGAACGGAGATAAAAGGAAGAACCTGACAGACTTTGAAATTGTTATACCACATGTGTCACCTCGTTACCTCTTGAGGGGACGATCCGTACCTTTCCAACACTTCGTAAGCTTTAACATCGAATGTGAAAACCAAGAATTTCTAAAGGAGATTGAACCGCTCTTTCAAACCACGAGTTCCTAAGACTCTTGCACCCACCCTATGAGAAACAAGCATCATAAAACCTCAATGTATATCCGTAAGACTAATAATGTCATCGTTCTTACTCCCTTTTAGTTGATGGATGACTAACTCCAAACAGTTTGGGGCAAACCTCGAGGCATAACCTCGACCTTAGATTTTAAATGAGGGTTGAATTCATGTATACGTGCCTAGATGTCTTTTCGTGGGACACTACTAGGAGCCCGAGCACTTTAGAGCATAGTCCTAGCATTGTACACAGTCTAAAGCCCATAGAAGGTTATATAGTTATTTAAGTTCATTATTCTTGACCATTTATGTATTTTATGAATAAATTGTTGCACTTCTTTGTGTTTGCTTGACTTGAGTCTGTTTGGTATGTGACTTGATTATCCAAATGATTTAAATTTCGTGATTCATGACATGGCATGACCTCTGACTCATTGTTTGCATTTCGTGGATTCTATAATTCCATGTTATAGCTGAATAACTATATACGTACATATTTGAAGTATGATGAGGTGACCCTAGAAACCTACATTCACATATTCTTGGCATTATATGTTTGATTAGAGTAGCGCAGCGGAGGCGTGTAGGCCCATAACCCACAGGTCCCAGGAATGTTGGTTGCATATGTTTTCATTTTGTGAATTGCTTGCTATATGCCTATTAGACGGTTTCATGTTACTTGTAATTCCTAGGCTTCAGAATGCTGAATTGTTGATACTATGCGATGTTGTTGTGCTTAAGTGATGCTACATGGTACTATGTGATGTTCTTATGGCTCTAATGTGTTATAGGAATCTCTATGTTAATCATTGTGATCCTAAAAGTGACTCGAATTCATGTTTTAGAATGAGACAACTAGTATATGACCTTGCGATGTCATTATCCCAGTTGTCATATCTTTAGATGCCCACTCATAGATGCATATGCATAGAGTTCTTATTTACTATGCGAATTGAGTCTAGATAATCAAAAGTCTGTGTTCATCTTCAAAACAAGCTCAATATGGTTTTTCACGCTAACTCATTGCCCCTCTTTGATGTGATTTGCCCTCAGCGTCGAAACAGAGTGAGTAGACACTTGAAGAGGATTGGTGAGGAGGAGACTGGATCCCATATGCCTTTTTTCAGTTTGAATTGATTGTAAAATGAGCCTTTGGATTTTAGTGTGAGTTGTGTAGATTGTATCACGCGTGTGCACATCTTAGCACGACCGAACATAGCTTGGAATTTCGGGGACGAAATTCTTTTTAGGGGGGAGAATATAAGACCCGCGTCCTTGTTCTTTACGTTACGTTGGCTATCTTGCCTTTTTACATTATAAAATCATATTTTAGTAACTATATCAGTTAAATTATTACTGACGTGCTTATGTGAGCGATAATTTTATTAAAAAGAATATTTCGTCGCTATTTATATTATTAAAATTATCGTCAATTATTTAGAAATTTTTTGAGTTGACGTGAGCTCATACCTTCAAAGTCTTATTCGATTTATTTGGTCGTTTTCCGAATTTAATTAGGACGCCGATTTTGGAACGTTTCAACCCAAGCCTAGACTGAGCATTAATGAATTTGGGATCGGAAATCGAATTGTTGTGGCGATTGAGCCTAAATGAAACCAAAAAAGGGGGAGATCAAAAGGGGCCAAGCACCCTTTCTCTTCACGGGGGGGAAGAAATGCAAGCAAGAAGTGTTCTTAAAACCCAGCCTGATACCACCACTAGGAGAGGGGGGAGAGAGGGGGGAGGCCGACGGTGCGTGCCATGCCGGCGAGCGGCCGACCGTCGCCCGGCTCGCATGGAAGCCACAAGACTGAACCCAGAACAGCAAGGGCTAGCAAAGAGAGAGATCGAGCGAGGGAGAAAGGACTGGAGGTCAGGCCAGACATTGGTGATAGTATAGGCTGATGGCATTGCGTTACCTGATGGTGGGCATGGTGGCGACAGTGGCACTACTGGTCGCCCATTCATCGCCGGCAAAAACAGAGAGACTGATCGAGTGAGGCTGAGGGTTAGGGTTCAAAAACCCTAACACACTGCCACTATGACCACCACTGGCGGCGGTTGAAGGTGGTTCCGGTTACCACTAGGATAGCATAAACAGCAGAAGAACTGGCCCTGGGACATACTAATTCGGGTCTATATATCGGGCTAGGTTTTGGATCGCAGCAATTGGGCATGCGTTTGGGGCTAATTGGATCGATGATTGAGGGTTTCCAGGACCCAAACCGAGCTCGAAAGCCCTTAGAACAGGTCTTTACCTTGGAGTCCAGGTGGGTGTTTCTCACCTCCTGAAGTATTAGTAATTTTAAAAATGTTTTAACCTTAAGATGAGATGCATATTAGTTTAAGGTTGATTAGGCTAGTAGAAATTCTGAAGTGATTATGAATGTTCCGTTCGATTGAGTATACATGCATGTATAGTTTAACATGTTCGATTGAATTCAGGCCTAGATTATGCATGTTAAATTAGTCAATTCATGTTTGAATCGATGCTTACTAAGTTAGCTAAATCATGTTTAAAAGTGGCTTTTGAAACAACCTAACCATGTTTAAATTAATGTATGTTGAGTTAGCTGATTCTCACTTAAAGGTGGCCTTTGAAACAACCTAAACATGCTTTAAATCGATGTGTATTGAGTTAGCTGATTCTCGCTTAAAGGTAGCTTTTAAAATAGCCTAATCATGCTTTGAATCGATGTATGTTGAGTTAGTGGAATCATGCTTGCAAATGTCGTTGAATTGACCTAAGAATGTCTTAGGTCGATGCATGTTAGAATGGTTAGTTATGTTTTGAAAATGACATGAGTATGACATGTTTGTTTCATAAATGCGAGTTATGAATGCAAGTTAATTTCATGCTTTATTAGTTGGTCCGTTGAGTACCCTATTTAAGTTAATGAGATATATATGATACATATGTCGTAATATGCTGCAATATGCCGCTGAGTAGATGCTGATGGCTCGGTAAGTTATATGTCGCTAGTATGCCCTTCTTTATGACTTTTCTAATGGCATGCTATGCTTATGAAGCTAAAATCGAGTTAGTAGTTGGATGGCTTGAGATTGAACTAATGACAGTTTTGAGGTTCTTTGTAGTCGATGTTGTGTGAGGAGGGAGCCTGGGTTGTGATTTACCGCAACCGTGTGGATTACGAGGCCATGTATGGCTTATTCTGCCAAGTAGGATTATGAAGCATTTGAATGTGCTACGTATGAACCCCTCCCCTCGTTAGGTTATTCAATGAAACTATGTGATTGATCTTCGAACTTAGACATCTTTAAAAATGGTCGTTAAAGGGTTATTTTCATTATTGCGAATGTTTTGAGCATTTACCAGTTGCCTATTAGTTTATCAAGATGTTTGAAGCGTAAAAAGGTCCTAAATCATCGAACTACTCAGTAAGTGACTCAAGTGAATAGTCGATAGGTTTGGGAATTTTAAAAAGCGAACTAGTGATAAGTTCGAAAATGTTTTAAGGCTTTAGTTGTTTATGTCTCCTTCTTGGGTTTAAAAAGGATTTTAAACGAACTAAGAATGGGCAACTGAAGGAGTTTATTACGAAATTTAGTTTGAATTATATGGAAGCCAATTTCTTTAAGTTCCAAATGAGTTTCGATTTATAAGTTAGCGAATTTATCACGTTTATAAGAGGTTTTTAAGTTGGAAATGAAAAGAACTATAAACCATTAGTAAGGTTATGGGTTATTTTACTAGACAAGCAAGACTTTGATAAAGTAAGTAACTGAAAAGAGAAAAAAAATATGATTTTAAAGGCTAGGAAAGTGCTGGACAATTGGCCAGAACTTGAGGGTGGGAACTGGACGCAAAGATGGCGTGAACTGTTTTCCCTAAAGGTAACATTGGAAACTGGACGCAAGCATGGCATAAGCTGTTTCCCCCCTAAGATAATGTTGGGAACTGGATGCAAAAAGGGCGTGAGCTATTCCCGGAAACTGGATGCAGTAAGGTGTGAGCTGTTAACCCTGGGAACTGGATGTAGTAAAGCATGAGATGTTTCCCCAAAGGTATGGAACTGGATGCAGTAAGGCGTGAGCTGTTCCCCCTGGGAACTGGACGCACTAAGGCTTGAGCTGTTCCCCCAGATCTAAGAAGAGAAGTTTTTTTCCTAATATGTACGAAAAGTAGTTGGGAATGCGCCACTTTTAAGTATTTCAGATAGAAAGAAAGTTTCAAGGGTAATTAAGAGGCCAGTTCAAATGAGATTCGAACAGCTTATAAGGGTCATTAGAGGACCAATACGAAAGAGATTTCTTTTTAAAGAATATGAGTCTCAAGAGACTAAGTAAAGTGTTTTCAATAAAAGAAACAAAGCTTTCAAATGCACGTATCCTACACATGTTTTATGAATGAGTTTCCCAGTCTTTCCTACTAATATAAGTATTTCAGAAGCTTTTAGAAAGAATTACGAGTCTTGAAAAGCTAACATGATTTATAAACTATTCTTGGAACATATCAGGAGGCACTTCGTTCTCAAAAGTGAGTTTGAAAGCGTTTTACTCAATCCTTGTTGCTTGCTTGATTATGTGCCTAAATGCTTGTTAGTAGGGAAGTTTGGTCATTGAGGGCCTAGGAATGAGTTGAATGGTTAGTATGAAGTTTGTGGGTGGTGATCCTTCCTTGGGGGTTCATGTTTTCCTAATATGATAGTAAAGTACGAATGCATGATATGTGACTATTGTTGGTATTATTGCCTACAACAGTTTTGGTTTTAAGGAGTCGGGGAATACTCACTAAGCGTGTGGTTGCTAATCCCATTACTCTTTCCCCTTTTTTCCAGGTTTTTTTTGTGATAGGTAGAAGTTAATTTACAGGTTTCAAGTTGGAGTCCACCCTTGCTTGATAAGGTGTCACGTGTGCGTATAATAGAAGTGGATTTACGTGTTAATAACGTATCATGATGTATTCCTTGTTTTGTAATTGTATATAATCAAGTACTCTAGTTCGTGTGGTGCATATTGTTTAAAGGTCGCTCTGTATGGCAATGTGACCCAACCATCTTGTTAATCAATTGTTTTTTCAACTAAAGTTGCCTATATTTCGGGATACAAACCCCCAGTACTCCGATTATGTGAACCATTGAGTTGTATCTTTTATTTCTTCTTTATTAATGAACTATATTGTTTGATGTACTCTAGGCGAGTTGCTCGTTGAGTTATGAACTCCAGCGTGTAGTCGTTGAGCTTAATTAAGAGTCTTTCATGCTTTCGTTGATTGCAGAGGTTTATTGTGAGGTGTTTACCCTAGAAAATGGTCAGTTTTCCAGGGAAACTGTGTCTATTTCGCCTCAGAAATTAAGTAGGAAGAAAACGTAATAGTCCTAACCTTAGGGGTTGGCGGTGTTTTAGAGGCAAGCTTGAAGTTGATGCTATTACTTTACTTTCTACTAAAATAGATGCTATGAGTAAAAGACTGGACCAAATGAATGTTGATGCTGTGAACTCAAGTGCCTCTTCCCCTTGTGAAATTTATGGTTCAATTGAGCATATATCTTTGCATTGTCGAGTTGGGAGTCCTTTTTCCCAAGACCGTAATGAAGTTAATTATGTTCAAAATTTCAACCCACGATCGACCAATGACCCTTACTCTAATACCTATAATCCAGGTTGGAAGAATCATCCGAATCTCTCTTATAGGCCAAATCCAAACACCGTAAACATGCCCCCATGAATGTTAGAGTACCCCCTGGTTTTCAAAGACCCACATTCCCTTTTCAGATGCCCCAAAAGTCTAATTTGGAAGTAATGACGGAAAATTTGCTTATGGCACAATAGAAATAAGATAAGTACATTAAGCAATTAGCCTCAAAGGTTGATGTGCTTACAACTCACAATAAGATGTTAGAGGCCTAAATTTCACAAAAAGTTGCTTTTTCATCTGTGCCCCTAGATAGACTTCCCAATAAGCCTGAACCCAACCCTCGTGAGCACTGTAACAGTGTCACCATGAAAGAGGATGAAGAGGACTTAACTTACTCTGAGGAAATACCAATGAAAGAGGGTAGAGAGATAACTATGGCTGACAGTAATGAGAACAACTATGGTGGTAAGACTGCCACATTTATAGAGAATGACTCTATTAAGATCCCTACCATTTTTCCCCCTAAGCCCCCTGGCCCAAGAATTTTTTCTATCCCATGCATTGTGGCAAAAGAGGGGATTAAGCAAGGTCTATTTGACCTAGGTGCAAGTGTCAACATAATGCCCTACTCTTTGTTTCATAAGCTACACTCAGGACCATTACTAGTCGTCCCTTTTTCACTACAGTTGGTTTGTGGTTCTGTGACACAACCCATGGGCAGGGTGGAAGATGTGCCTGTCAATATAGGAGACATTTGGGTGTTAGAAGACTTCATTATAGTTGATATGCTTGAAACTGATGATTGCCAAATTATCCTAGGTAGGCCCATTTTGGCGACAGCTGGTTGCCATATTGATGTGAGGGAGGGACATATTTCTTTTGAGGTAGAGGGGAGATTTGATGTGTTTAGTCACAGGAAGGAGGATGCAGTTTCTCCTCATTCTTCTATATTAGATACATTACCCCCTTTCCCCTGAGTATGATATGGAGGATGTCTTGAATGATGAAGATCCTCCTGATTCTGAATGGATTTCACATGAGGACCTTGACCAAAGGTACATTAAGGGGGAGTTTTCTGCTCCTATGCCACTTACAAGCCTGAGGTTTAGGCCCTTGTTTCTAATGATTTTTCAATAAGTAAGTATTACAGGTTTGCACAAGTTGTTCACTCTATGCCCCTTTTGGAAGGTTTCGATACCGATTTTGATGTAGGGGTTGAGCAAGTTAACGATAGCCCATCTAATGGGCCAAGAGAGCGATTTGTCTTGTACACACAGTGCGTTATGGGACCAAATTATGAAGACGAAGGACCTACAGTCAGAACTTCTGCAGTGGTACCTTCAACTGAAAAAGTTTAATTTTGTGGTCAGATACAAAGCCAATGTCCATGCACCATTTGATCCTGATCAAGCTTAGAACAAGGGTCAAGCTCTTGACCGTAAAAGAGCGCTTCTTGGGAGGCAACCGAAGCTTTTTTTTTTTCTTTTTATAGTTTTTATTTTTATGACATTTTGTAGTATATTTTTGGGGGGAAAAAAGAACAAACAAAAAAAAGTGAAGAAAGGAAAAAAAACAAAAAAAATATATAAATAAAATGTGGGCACCACGGTCAGGAAAACCACAAATACGACTGTGGGGTGCCAACCCTTGAAAAACCCCAAAAAAATACGTACCAGCAGACACCACGGACCGTCTGTGGTGCACCTCATGGTTCGTGGTGGTCTACTACGGGCCGCGGTCTAGGGTTTTGACCACATTGTCGTTTCTCTTTCCCCTCACTTCGTCTTATTCACTCGACTCTTTCTCTCTCTTCCTCCCTTTTCTCTCTCTAAAACCTCCACAACTAACACCTTCAATCTCCCTCAAAGCTTCTCTATTTTTCTCCATTTTTACACCAACTTCCTTCCTTTCACTTAATCTACCCATTTCATCAAAAAAATCTCATCTCTTTTCTTCTTCTTCATCAAAATTCTTGTAACCCTCATTCATCCACCATACCCATCCTTTTATGTCTCAAATTCTTCATTTTTTTAAACTTATTTTCTTCAATTTTCTTGGATTTGGTTCCTATTTTTTGTTTTAGTTTTGTTTTTGGTTAAGTTTTGTGGCCATGGCACCAAACAAAAGGCAAAGGAGCACCAAGGAGGTTGGTTCATCAAGTCCAGCATTACCCCGACCTCAAAGGACATCTAGAACATCAACTAATGTGCGTGCTAGAGGTAACATTCTTCACCCTTTTGGTTTAACTCATCCCAATCATGTTGCTAGGTACAATTGATTGAATGAATGTGTAGTAGTAGCAATTAGATACTATGATGAAGATTTGTTGGCTCGATTGGGAATGTTGGATGATATTTGTTAGTTATTTGCAAGAGGTGGTATGAGTCACTTTTTAGAACTCAAAGAGCATACGTATCGGGATCTAACCTTAGAATTTTTAAGTACACTCCATGTCGAGGTCACTAGGGGGCCTCAATGTCAAGCTGAATATATATCATTTTATTTACAGGGATAGTTATATGAGCGGACCTTAGGTACTTTTAATAGTATTTTTGGATTTCCTCCTAGCATGGACTTATCGCACCGCCAAGTCCCTCGTAAATTCAACCCGAATGCATTTTGGGGTGAACTTTCGGGGAGTGTTAGGCATAGTATCAGTTCATCAAAATATACACATATTAGGAACCCCTACATTAGAGTAGCTCAGCGTATCCTTACTTGTTGTCTGTTTACTCGGGACGATAGTCTAAATGTCCCGAGATTATCTGAGTTGTACTTTCTATCTTGTATGCTTGATGGTGTCCAACTTGGCGCAGGTTTATTTTTAGCTAGGCAATTGCATAGTGCTGCTGTTAGCACTAAAGGTCATATAGTCATTGGTGGAATTGTAACTACTATTGCTAGATTCTTGGGTGTTGAGCGTAATCCTGAGGATAGAGTTTCTGGGTCTGAGCGGCTTCATCAAGTTGCTTTTAAAATTATGAATTTCTGTAAAGTTAAGGTTGGCTATTAGTGTTGGATTTACCTTGGGAACTGGCTTTTTCCACTTTCTAATGTCGATTGCACTCCTTTGCTTCACCAAGGTAACCTTTGCTGGGTACCTGGTGATGACAAGGATGTTTAACCCGTACCCCACCACCCCGCCCCTCACTCTAGTCAAGCAAGACCTAGTTCTTCCTCTCAACCACCCCTTGATTGTTCTAATATTCAAGACACCCTTAGGTCCATTCAATAGAGCAAGTTTTCCTTTGAGAGTTTGTTACTTCAGATAGCGCTGCTCTTCGGGACTTTGTCCAAGAGCGCCACGATGAGGTTCGTGGGTTGCTTGCTTTGCAGGCCCAATATTTTCAAGACTGTAGGGTCTATTTAGAGACCTGACAAGATTGGCATATCTCCTATGGACAACCATCCCCTCCTTCTCCACCTCCTCCTCTCTGATTTTGATTTCTCTACTCCTCTTCCCTTTTTATTATGATGTGCCCACATTGAGAGCGATGTGTGAATCAGGCATGGGGGAATAGTTATTATATTTGGCATTTGATGCCCCGTTTTTATTTGGTGCGCTTGTTTTTGCTTTGTATATATTTTTAGTTGTAGTTTTCATAGCTTTTGTTTTAGTTTTGTTTTAGTAGTACATTTAGTTTTCCTCTAGGTTGCATTTTATTTTCTTTATTTTGTTAGTTTCTATTGCATTTTAATTTGCATTGTTTGTAGGAGCACACAAAAAAAATTAAAAAAAACAAAAGAAAAGAAAACTCCTTCGATGATGATCTCTATAGATTTGGTAGCTTTATTTGGTTTAGTTTGATGCTTTGATTCGCCCAGATTGTGTATAAAAGTTTGTAAATGAATTTTCGAACTGTGCTCCATGCTTTGACCACATGTTGGATGCGAATTGATTTTTCCCATGAGTCTTTACATGAAATTTTGGCATGTGTGTGTTAGTGAGCTAGTTTTGACTTTGTAGATGTCTCGTAAGACTTTAAGCTTTTATAGACTGTTTATCATTATTAGCCTATATTTTCTTTCATGTATGACTCTTCCTTGACGTTATTTCTCTAGAACTTGCTTTGATACTCATTCAAGATCACATTTCGCATATGCATTTAGGCAATATGATTGAGGCATTTTTTTTCTTTCTTTGATTTATTTGAAACCCACAGCTAAATAACCACCCTTGTTGTGTATTGCATCCCTTGTTAGACCCTTGGAGCCTATAACCCTTTTTCTTGATTTGAACCTCCTATTTTTAGCCCATGTCCAAATACTTGTTTTACCTTTAAGCCAAGGCTAGAGGACACATCAAGTTTGATCGGGCGTTAGCAAGGTGGATTGTTATTCTCTTTAGTGAATTTTGGTTGTTTGGTACAGGGATGTAAACATTTGACGAATCCCTTGTTTTATTGTGTAAAGTTTAGGGAAGAGTTCGATTTTAAAGTTCGTTATGAAATTCCCTTGGCTACTCCTTTTTGAAAAAGAGAAAAATAAACAAAAATAAACCAAAAAAAAAGAAGAAATGAATTTAAAAAGAGCAAAAAAATTTCTATGAAAGTGATTAGCCTTAGTGGGAATCAAAGTTATTTATGATTTTCAACTCTTTCTCTTTTCATTTTGGGATTTATTTTGATATGGTTTGAGCAGGATGTAGCATGATGCATTGGAATTGTTTAAGCTCTCAGTCTTTGGCTTTTAGCTCCTCATTTCCAAAAACATTTGTTCCATTCTGACTTTTACCTTAAGCCCCGTTACATCCCTATGAAAGTCCTCATGATTGTTTAGTGTAATTGCATTTTAGTGGTTCCGAATTTGAGAATCTTCTCAAGTCTATGGTAGATTTGTGTCCAAGGAATGAGAATTGAGAGAACATTTATATATGCATTGTCAAACACGAGTCCTAAGTACCACATAACTATAGTGAGGTTTTACCTACCTTGCTAGTGTTACTTGTTTCAAATGCTAGAATGATTGTATTTGACAATTTGGGGGAAGATTCGTTCAAGTTTTGTATTGTGGTCTATAAAAGGTTTTTGAAATTTCATTCCCTATTCTGTTTGTTAATGATATTTTTGCATCTTTTTGCGCTACCTTTGGATCATTTTTGCCATTTGAATATTACCTATGTCCATCCTAAGGAGGTTGTGTACACTTTTTTAGTTTTTGCATTGCTTGAAGACAAGCAACAGTTTAAGTATGAGGGAGTTTGATAAGTGCTTAATATGTACATCTTTTTAGGGCTATTTTGCCTTGTTTTTAGGAGAATTCTGTGCTTAATATGTTGTTTACTCTTCTATTCTCGATTTATGCTTGGGTGTGGTTATTTTATGCATTTTGTAGGGTTTTTAGTCTTTTTACCCATCATTTTCCCTTTAATGGCTGTGTTTTGACTTCCCCCACGGTCATCCATGAGTTGCCACGACCGTATGGCAAAGAAAGAGCAAAAATCCGAATCCAGTATAGACCACGGTCGGACCGTGGTATGCCGGTAACTGTTGCCTCTTCATTTCTCTAGGCTATGTGGCTGAGATTTACTGAGCTTTTCTATATAAGGTGACGTTCTGCAGCAGAAGAAGAGCAATCCAGGACAATCCTTGGCAAGCAAAGCTAGTAGAGTTAGCCTAGATTAGTTTAGTTTAGTTTCTCTCAAATTTTGTTCTTTGTTTAGTTTTGTTTTTACTTTTGAGCGAGTTTTGAGCATGAGAGTTTTGATACTGAGGCAGTTCTGAAGCTTGTGATGAAGGCCATCTCAGTTGAGCCCCTTCCACTCAGATTTCGCCAATTTTTTCTAGTTAGTTTGTTTATCTTTTATCATATCTGAGTAGTTTTCTTAGTCTAGGAATCTAGTAATTTCTAGAAGCGTCTTGGATCACTTTTTATTTTATTCAATTGTGCTTATTTTCATAAATTATTTTGATTTCGTTCTATCAAATGTTTGACATGTTGTGAGTTGATTTTTGGCCAAAATTTACTTGCATACTTGTAACAATCGAGTGAACATTCGAAAGACGACATTTGGTTGTTGGACTGCTTGAATAGACTTAGCATAACTTCATTTCGAAAGAGAGATCTACATGTTAGGAGGGCTAGTAAGTAATCAAATATATTAAACTTGGATTAAGTCAAATTAGTTTAAAAGAACAATATTTGCTTAGTTTAGGCAAATTTGATTGATTTTGAAAGAATAGATCAAGTTTCTAGAAAAGATTACAATTCATTGGAATTAACCAATTAGAGAATAGCACATGTTTATTAATTTTGATCCAATTCTCTTCCATAACTGCGAAAATTCCTAAACATTTTTCTCTTAATGGTTTAGACTAATTCATTTGCAGTAGTTAATCAAAACCACTTGAAATACAATTTTGCTTAGCATATTCTGACAAGACTAGGCTCGATAGATTACTTTAGTCCTTGAGGAACGATATCTTTTATCTATAATATGACTACCCGTGCGCTTGCAGCAGGTAGTGGTCAGAATCCCTGGGGTGATTCGGGGAAGCCATGGCCAGAGGGGCCAAGAGGGGCTAACCTAGATCAATAACAACTCAATCGATGGTGAAGGAAATGGAAACTCCCTTAATGATCATACAACAGGAGAACAACTCAGAGGCATCTATGGAGGAGATCCAGAATGAAACAGTACCGCAAATAGCAGAGGTCTCAAATGAAATTTATCCTCAGGTAACATCTCAAAGCACCTATGCGTCAATGGTTGATTTACATGAGGGTACAGAATTAAAATTTGTGCCAGCTAGATTGATAAGTGGTGTGAAGTGTGCTAAACTTAAAAAAGAAGATGTAATCCGGGAAATTGAATACTTGCATAATGCAATATTATGCTCAGTTCTAAGCACGAACCCACCATTTGAGGTCAAGGATTTATCAAGTGAATATGGGTGCTTATAAGATAGATAAGGTTATTCAAATTCACAAAGGATTATTTCTGGAGCGTTTTGGAAATCTACAGGACAAATTGACATTAGAAAAAAGAGGAGTATACTACTGTGGTGCTAAAACTTTTTTAGTCAAAGGCTGGAATCCTGAAATGGATTTGCACACTGAATCCATCAAGTCCCTCCCATTATGGGTGTAGTTTCCTGATTTGGATGTAAAGTACTGGGGACTGGAAAGTTTAAGCAAAATTGGCAGTACCATTGGCATTCCATAAAGACAGACCCATATACAAAGGACAAAACAATGATCAAGTATGCTAGACTGTTAATAAAAGTTGCTCTGGAAGGCCGATTCCCAGACTATATTGAATTTTTTAATGAAAATGAAGCATTCATCAGACAACAAGTCAAGTTTGAATGGTTACCCACAAAATGCAGCCACTACAACATGTTTGGACATGAGGAAGCATCCTATAAAAAGAAAGGAGGATCAAGGAGGGAGTGGAGGAAAGTTCAGAATGCCACACAAGAAGATGGTGCCAATGTGCAACCAGAACAACCAAACTAATGAGGCAGAAGCAGAATTTACACCCCATATCTAAAAGAACATCAGCAAGGCAGATAAAATCTATCTCAACATCAGCCACAAGTAAGCATGCAAACTCTTTTCAGGCTCTGGTTATGGAAGTCATGTCTAGAAATGAGAAAGGAGCAGTGGAGGTAGGTGAAAGATCTAATAGATAGCATAGTTAGTTGGAATATTAGAGACCTTAATTGGCCTAATAAACAAGGAGATGTTAGAGCTTTCTTGTACGGGCATAAACTAGGGATGGTAGGTTTACTTGAAACAAAGATTAAAAGTCATAATGTAAAAAAGGTGGCAGCAAGGACATTTTCAGGGCGGCAGTGGCATAATAATTTTTCCCTAAATGCCAAAATAAGAATTTGGATAGCTTGGAAACAAAGCTCCTATGAGCTTAAACTGTTAAAGCAGTTGGAACAATATATACATTGTCATGCAACCTAGTTAGGTACGCAAAAGAAGTTTTACATTACCTTTGTTTATGGTATGAATCATGAGCAACAAAGGCACCAACTATGGGAGGATCTACAGAGCATATCACAACAAACGACAGAAGCACGGTGCATAATGGGGGATTTTAATTTTGTACTGCAATAGGAAGATAGAATAGGGGACAATGAAATCACAGATCATAAAATAGAAAGCTTAGCAAATCTCATGGACATATGTGAGTTGCAAGAAATGAATTCGTCAGCGGCATATTCTTCCTGGACCAATAAAACCATATGGAGCAGAATGGATAGAGTCTTTATCAATGTGTATTGGTATGAAGCATTGGATTACACTCACACACATTACCTTACCAATGGACTCTCTGATCACACACCTTTGCTCATTCAGTTCCCAAATTCCCTAATACCAAAAACTAAATACCAATATTGTGATATATGGAGCAAAAACTGAGACTTCGTCCTAATTAGTGAATTAGTCATACCTAATAAGGGATTTCCCCATACAATGTTGTAGCTTAAAAGGTTCATGTCTCAATTCAGACCAAGACTCAAGCAACTTAACAAGGAGCACTTTGCAGACCTCAAAACTCAGCAAATCATCGCAAGGGAGGGGCTCAACTTAATTCAGTCAGAACTTCAAAAAGATCCAATGAATGCCAGCATCTAGCAACAAGAGAAGGAGGATAGAGAAAGATATGCGAACATACTTTCATCGAGCACAGCATTAATACAGCAGCAATGCAAAATTGAATGGATCAATCAGGGAGATGACAACACCAGACTATTTTTTACAAAGGCTAAACAAAGGAAATTAGCTACTTACATCTTTACCATAATGGATATCCAAGGCAACCAAGTTGAGGGATTTGAGCAGGTGGGACATATCATGTACAAGTTTTATAAAGGGCTACTATGGAATCAAATTCTAATAAGAAGCTCAATTGGTATAGAAGTTATCATGCAAGGTCTAGTTTTAAATGCAGAATAGCAAGTTCTTATATGTAAGAGGTTCATAGATAAAGATATAAAGGAGGCCATCTTGTTTATTCCAAATATTAAGTCCCTGGGGCCAGATAGATACAGCAGTGGACTCTTTAAATCTACTTGGCACATAACAGGACCTATGGTATGCTCAGTTATACATGAGTTCTTTACTACAGGCACAATGCCAAGCTTTATAAGTGCTACTAAGCTAATAGTCTTGCCAAAGGCCATTTATCCTTAAACAGCTGCTGAGTTCAGATCAATATCTTGTTGCAATGCAATATACAAATGTATATCTAAACTGCTATTCCAAATGATGAAGGAAGTCCTTCCCAATCTGATTAGCTAATGTCAAGGAGCTTTTTTGAGGGGCAAGGAGCTACTTTAGAATGTGCTAATATGCCAAGACAAGGACAGTGAGACATTTGATGGTGGGAAAGGACTAAGACAAGGAGACCCTCTCTCACCACTCCTATTTGTTATATGCATGGAATACCTCTCAAGGCTCATGAAGGGGTGGGTCAAAAGCCAGACTTTAAATTTCATCCAAAATGTAAAAGTCTAGGCCTCGCCCACTTAATGTTTGCAGATGATTTGATCGTGTCTTGTAAAGCAGACCAGACATCTTTACAACACACTATGAATGCTTTGCATGAATTTCATGAATGTGCTGGGCTACAAGCCAACCTCCAGAAATCACAAATGGTTTTTGGTGGATGCCCACAAGAGCCACAAAACAAGTGTCTAAAGATCACAGGACTACAAGAGAGTACCTTCCCATTAAAGCGTTTGGGAGTACCTATCATAGCAAGCAGGCTTTCCAAGATCGAATGTAGAGGATTGGTCGATGAAATAACAGCTAGAATAAAAATATGGCATCAATAAATCTCTCATTTGCAGGAAGAGCAATACTAATCAACAATGTGATTTTTAGCATGTTCAGCTATTGGGCATCAATATTCATTCTTCTAGCTGAGGTAGTAGAACGAATGACACAACTTTGTAGAAACTACCTATGGAGTGGAACAGAGGAATTCAATAGGGTGCCTCACATCTCCTGGCAGCAAACATGCCTTCCAAACACTCAAGGAGGGCTAAGTTTGAAGGAATATATAGCTTGGGACAAAGCCACAATAGCCACACTAGTATGGGCAGTCACAAGTAAAAAGGACATCCTATGGGTGAAGTAGGTGCATGGCAGATGTATTAAGAGCCAGTCATGGTGGGATTACACCCCAGCACCAGACAACAGCTGGTACTGGAAGAAAATATGTCAGATAAAGGATTTATTTAAGGAGGGATGTGAAAACTCCTCCACATGGGAATGACAGGGAAGTGACCAATATAAAGTCAGAAAGGGTTATAATTGGATGGTGGGGTGAGAGGGAAGGTTGAGTGGGCAATCCTTATATTAGCCAAATCAATCAACCCAACGCATGCTTTCATCTCCTGGATATTCATCCAGAATAGAGTGCCTACAAAAATGAAACAGCACAACATGTACCCTCTGCAGCAATGCAACTGAGGATAAAGCACACCTCATTTTCGAGTCCAGTTATGCTCAGGAAAGATGGAGAGAGTTAAATAAATGGTGGCGTCTTCTCCCAAAACCACAGAATAGCCAAAGCATCCCAAAAGGAAAAGTTGATTATATGAGCCATTCTTTCGCCTACCATATATCAACTCTAGATACCAAAAATTAAGCAATTTTCAAAAAGAAAGTCATTCCAGAAAAACAAACAGTACACCAAACCAAAGAGCGTGTTACACGCAGAATACTTCACCTGAATACCATGCCATGCAAATATACAAGGCATATAGATACATTGCCTTAGTGATATACGGAGAGTCTGGTAAACTGAGTTTAAGACCTCAGGGACTCAGTGCTCACTAGGTTGTACACACACACACACACACACACACACATATATATATGTATGCATGTATGTATGTACGTACGTACGTGTATATATATATATATATATATATGCACATATATATATATAAATATATATACATATATATATATGGTATATATAGTATATATATTCTATATATCATATACATATATATGTACATATATTATATGTGTGTATATATATATATATATATATATATATATATATATGTGCGTGCGTGTGTATGTATGTATGCATCTATATATATGT
>JAKOGI010003818.1:0-40972 GCA_029747015.1 Carnegiea gigantea
CATATATATATATATATATATATATATATATATATATATATATATATATATATATATATATATATATATTTGCACAAAAGAATGGGAAATTTCATTACCAACCACGAGATTTACAAGAACAAAACTGAGGGATGAGATATTCTCAGCCCCAAAAGTCACTGTAGTAGTCTATCTTGTAATGTGTGTATTTCTTTGAGTAAAGTTTCATATAAAGCATCCTCTGTCTGATTTGCTCTTTCATCTGCAGTATTGCAAGATCTCCTGGTATCTGTTTGCTGCTGAAGATGACTTGGTTCCTTATACTCCATATGTGATAAATTGCTGCCGTTGTAATTGCATAAATTATAGTCCTTTTAGTCTTGGAGGTCTTTAAAGCAAGAAGGGAAATAATCAGATCATTGCAAGTATGCACTTGAGGGATGGTATCCCACCATTGATAGAGAGCATGCTAGACGGACCTAGCATGGGTGCATTCAAAAAATAAATGATCTTCAGTCTCCTTATCCTACTTGCAGAGGCTACATGTGGAGTCCCTTTGGGGGTCAAATTTGGCTAACCTGTGAAGTGTGGGTAGCTTGTGGTGGAAAAATACCCATAAAATGAATGCATGTCTTGGGACAGTGGGGCTTGCCCAAATTATTTTAGACCAGGTGACTTTTGCTCTGTCCCCCATTAACCAAGTGTAACCTTTGGTTACTTTGTAGGATTCCCCTCCTTCCCATGTAGGGGGATGGGGACAGAGAAGCTTGAAAACCTCCTTAGTTCTGCATATTTTCTTCCAATACCAACTACTGTCAAGGGATGGAGAGTAATCCCACCAGGCTTGGTTTTTCATATATCTTCCATGTATCCACTTCACCCACAGAATGTCCTTCTTGTGTGCCACTACCCATACAAGTTTGCCAATCAAGGCCTTGTTCCATGCATTATAGTCTTTCAACCCCAGTCCACCTTGAGTTTTGGGGAGGCATACTTGGTGCCATGCTACAGAGGGGATACTTCTAGAGTCTGCAGAGCCCCCCCCATAGGTAGTTTCTGCAAATTCTGCTAAGGTTATCAATCACCTGAGATGGGAGTATGAAGATAGAGGCCAATAGGTGAACATATCAAACAGCACGTTATTGATTAAAACTGCTCTTCCTGCAAAGGAGAGGTTTCTGGAGGCCCATATCTTCACCCTGGTTGTGATTTTCTCAAGTAAGCTTCTGCATTCCAATTTGGTGAGTTTGCTGGCAGTTATTGGTACTCCTAGATACTTCAGTGAAAAACATCTCTCCTTAAGCCCTGTGATGTGCAGGCATTCTATTTGGAGGGCATGTGATATGCCTCCAAATACAATCTGGGATTTTTGTAAGTTGGTCTTGAGGCCTGCACACTCATGGAAATGATGTAATGCATTCATAAAATGTTGTAGGGAATTCCGGTCAGCTTTGCAGAATAGGATGAGATCATCTGCAAATAGAAGGTGTGTGAGCTTTAACTGTTGACATTGGGGGTGAAAGTTAAAGTCCCTTTCTTATGCCATCCAATGTAGTAACCTTGAGAGGTACTCCATGCAAATGACAAACAGAAGGGGTGAAAGAGGATTCCCTTGTCTGAGCCCCCTACCTCCTTTAAAAACCCCTTGTTCTTGGCCATTGATATGGATTCTGAAATTAACAGAGGTGACACAGGTCATGATCCATTTGGTGAATACAGCTGGGAACTTTAGGGCATTCAGCATTTCCTTTACAAAGTCCCAATGAATGGAATCAAAGGCCATTTGCAAATCCATTTTCAGAATACACCTTGAGGAAATGTTCTTCCTTTGGTATCCCCTTGCAATGTCATGGCAAATCAAGACATTGTATAGGAGTTCCCTACCTCTTACAAAGGCACCTTGGCTCTGATGTATGATTTATGGCAGGACTACTTTAATCCTCTGGCAAAGCAGCTTTGAGATGCATTTGTAGATTACATTAGATGGGCCTGAAATCAGTTGTTGATTGTGGATTGTCCACCTTGGGGAGAATAACAAGTTTTGTCTCACTTACATATCTTGGTAAAGATCCTGTCAAGAAAAAGGAGGGTATTGCTGGACATACCATAGGCCCTAACATGTTCCAAGTGGTCTTGAAAAAACCACTACTAAAACCATCTGGGCCAGGAGATTTGGTATTAGGAATTGAGAGGATGGCTTCTCTAATGTCCTTGTCACACACACACACACACATATATATATATATATATATATATATATATATATATATATATATATATGTGTGTGTGTGTGTGTGTGTGTGTGTGTGTGTGTGTGTATATATATATATATATACATATACATACATACATACATATATACATATATGTATATATATGTACATAGCCGGAGCCATGTTGGGGCAAGGGGGTCAATTGACCCCCCAACTTTTTGGGTAAAAAAATTAAATGTGGGATATTTTTGTGGATAAGAAAAATAAATATATATTAATTAGTTCATAAGCACACATCATAGGAATGCATAGCAGGGTGGTGGTTGCCACGTTGCTTTTGGGTGGGAGATCTTTGGCTCGACTTTTCGTTTCTGCCTTTTCTGGTTTTTTTTTTTTTTTTGGAAAGTGCCCTTTATTTTTTTCCTAATCTCGCCCCCCCTTGCTTAGAATCTGGCTCCGCTACTGTGTATGTATATTTATGTATTTTGTGTGTTCTATTTGTGTATGCATGCGCTTGGATTGGGCTAATAAATAATAATAATAATAATATAATAATAATAAATAATAATAATATAATCTAATAATAATAATAATAATGTTCATCAACTCTCATCATCATCATCGTTGTTGTTAACATTAATAACAACAAAAGGCAAATTAATTATGATATTATAATACTAATAATAACATTAATATTAATGATATAAAGAGTCAAATAATAATTGTAAATGTAACAGTAATAATAATGCATCAATAGAAGATAAATTATTATTGAAATTTGTAATATGAATAGTATTACAAATAATAATTTCAATATTGTTTGTAATCCACATTGGGAGGTGTTGTTATTGTCAAAATTGTTAGTAACAATGATAACAATAATACTAATAACGACGATGATGATGATATTAACCACAACTCAGAGGGCAGCCTTCTCTTTTCCACACATCACTGCCCACCTCTCTTTTAGCAACCCCCCCCCCCCCCAAAAAAATACGCTTTTTTCATAAAGTGTTTGTCCATTTTTTATAAAAATTTCTGCAAATTTTTTGGGGATGATGTGGAATCAATATTTCTATTTATAGAGGTAATCTTTATTTGTGGAAGTAAAAGTGTAAGATTAACTTCATTTAAATCTTCTAAATTCAACAAATATGAGACTTGCATTAGGTGTTACTCGTTGTTACTAGAACAAACTAAAACACATAATTTTAAAATTATAAATGAATTCAAGGCCTATGAAACTAAGTTCCTAATAACTCGTCATATATTACTAGGCAAATGTACGTTAATTCGTACAGAAGGAAGATCGTATCAATATAATTGTCAATTCACATATACAATGACTAGATGCAGTGAATGAGGTGACGGTGCATTAATCTACTTATTCACCTCACGGATGAATTAATTGTTTGTACAAAAGACTACTCCTCCACAACTCGACTTGTGGATCGAGACGTCTTTCTTAAACGTCTTTTTTTATTTTCGACCAGAGTTATCAGCGTTTATAAAAATGTAACATGGTAAGCTAATTTGGTACTTGGCGAACCCATGGGTAAGTTCATATATTTTTACGGAGTTTTATCTTGCATGAGAATAGGAAGATTGTTGGCTTTCTCTTTACTCCATATTACGATATGTTATAAATTGTTTATTTTGATGTAAGACAAAAGATTATCGGTCCAACTATATGATTAATATTACTTCCACTTATGGTTTTACATTTTCTTATATTGTTTGGACCTCATTAGTAATAACAATGTCAATTATATTATTGATGTATGTTTTGCATATTCTGGATGATATCATGTGATCAATTTTTCTAAATGAGTGATTATGTTAATATATTTTGTACATATGCTTGGTATTCTTTTTTGGTATAAGATTATTTGATTGAAGTTCATTATGGAGCAAGCCCATCTGATGACCAGGCAATGCAAGTATCTTCAAGAGTACTAATTTCAGTTATATCACGTGAAAATCAAAGTGAGTAAAATATGGAAGGTCCAACGTCTACTTATGAATGGCATAAATAAAGGATAGATTGGAACTTATTGGCTAAAAGCTAATGACATTCCCCAAAAAACAAGTAGCATAAGTACTAAACCAAGAGTGGATGAGATAGTACAACACAACTGGGCAGATCCGTACTTTTCAATTCGTTGCACACAGAAATGCTTATTTTACAATGGAGTTAAACATGTTGACACACACAAATCACAAATATGCAGATACAATGGATATATAGACACAACTCAAACTAGTCAACCTGGATGCTTCCTTATGTAGTGGGGGCCAGATCCATACTTTTCAATTCGTTGCACACAAGGATCGCAGATAATTGAGACTTGTGGTGGAAGAGCATCAGGTATCATCTTAATAAATAGACAACCCTCAATTTCAAGTTTCTGCAACTTAGGAAGGCCTCCGCTTTCCACTGTCCACTCTTCTAAGCCACTGTGCTTAATCATGAAATAAGTGAGCACAGGAAAGCCGTTACTTGAAATGTGGAGGTGTCATTCGTAGCACCATTCTATCAGCAACAACTTTTTCAGCCGAGGAAGCTTCTCCAGAACTGAAATCGCCTCCTTTGAGAATTGACCACCCCAAAATCGCAAGTTCACCAGATTTTGAGGAAAGGTTATGATATCACAAAAATTTCCACCAGCAATCGTTAGACGATGCAGGTGGTGGCAATCTGACAGCATCTTAGGATCGGAATGCAACATTATTTGAACCGCCCATTCGAAGAGGCATGCTCTTGATGCTTGAGGATTTCAACAATGGAACCAAATTTTCCTCTTTATGGAAACACGTCGCCTTGAGTCTTTGTAGGCTACTACTCAACTCTTATAAGCCCTTCACATCTGCTGTAGCCAAGTTTAAACTCTCAATTATCTCTAAATGGCTCAATGTGTGAGACGCAGTGCTTTACGATCCTTAATCACATAACCATCCTTAATCACATAGCTGAAGCGATCAGAATGCAAATATAGTTGTTTTAAGGATTTTATCTTCCACAACACATATGGCAATCTCAACATCTCCAATCGTAAATCAAATCAACAATGACCTGAGGTTGCCAATTTCAGACGGTAACTCGGTGATTCGAGCACTCCTTAAGCTTATGTACCTCAAATAAATTAAGGTCATAATACTGCTAGATAACCTTACATAAGAAAATCCTGTAAAATCCAAGATCCGCAGCAATTCAAGGCTCTGGGGAATGTCCCCTCTTGAATGATAATACGAAACTTTACCACTGGGAAAGAGCAAGAGTGATTTTAAGTGTGGGAGCTTTGTAGAATTTGCAATAGATTCTAATTCCTGGACTGAATCACCCACATAAACAGGTAGATGACGAATCCTATCATCTAGAATACAACTTGAAGGATGTTGTTGTTGTAGCTCGTGATTCCTTGCATAGACAATTGTTAGAAGAAAATTTTCATCTTTGGTAATTTGCAAGCACTTATCTCGCATGAGATCATGAAGTTCGCACATTTTAATGTTTCCCATCACATCCCTAGACACTACTTGGACCATTCCTTTGTGCACCAGCCCATTTAGGTAAACTTTAGCTATGTCCTCCAATGATCTTTTGCCCCCCCTCTCAGTCTTGTCTCAGAGACACAATTCCTTTTGTTATCCACAAATAATATAATCTCTCTAACAAAATCTCAAAATCTTCAGGGAAATATCCAAGAACAACGAAGGAAGCTTTCAAATGATATGAGAACTCGTAATAACTTAGAGCCAACACCTGATACACTCCACTATATAATCCATGGCCTTGTAGATTGGATTGAAGATTGTCACAAACATCTTGCTATTCCTCCATTGTTCTCTTTGTTGCCAAAATTCCTCCTAACACAACAATCGCCAAGGGATGACCATTACAATGCTTAAGCATCTTTTCACCCACCTCAACCATCTGATTCTCTACAAAAGATATTATACATTACATTAATAATGGCTAAACTAAATAAGATGCACTTACAGTGGTTGTCACTATATATATATATATATATATATATATATATATATATATATATATATACAATAATAATAATAATAATAATAATAATAATTATTATTATTATGGGATTAACCATTTTATTCATTTCATTTTCATGTGTCAATGTTTTTAGAAGTTCAATAGATTTAAATGTTTATTTTCAAAGTTGTGAGTTTTAAATATTTACGTGCAAAATTAAATATTAAGGGACCTAAATGGAGATAATTCTATAAAAGAGAATATTATGGCCTCACTTTTGCAATCTCCATATATATTTGGTTTGTAAGGCATACATGGTTCTAATCATAAATAAAAGCAAACCACATGAACTTCATTATTGATTTCACCTATAACATTGAATTATATGTTGGTTTAACCCTGTTTTGAAAATCTTTTTGCCAGAATCAATTAGTATATACCAAGTAAACTATAATTTTGGATAAAACAAAGTTAATTGATTATGATTATAACATAGAAGTATAAGAATGTTGTTCATACATGAAATATGTAGATTTTCCTGAATTTATACAGTACAAATACAACATATCGCCATATGCATTACCTATTTCAAGCTCAAATATATTACATAAAAGCTAATTCTGCACGCATGACAACTTAAAGGCACAAATTTCATAAATAAGATATCTTTGAGCTTTGTATTTTCATGGTTTGACGTGATCTGAACGTTTTTCAAATCTTTTAATTATGGTTTTGATCATGTGTGTAGTTGTATAAATAAATTTCCCAACTTCTTAAATTTTATCCAAAATTCCAAATTCAAATAAATTTAATTTAAACAAATAGACTAACATAAAGATCCACAACAATACACACAACGGGGGAGACAAAGCGTACCTTCATTGTGTTTGTTGAAATTTGCTTTTTTCTCCAAGAGTTCCCAAATTTGATTGGGATTTAGAAGTTCTGCCTCATAATAGTACACCACACACATTGGATAATCTGAAAATATTTGAGAATTGCGTGTTGTCACCAATACTTTTCTATCACAAGAATGTTTGTTGAGAGGAAAAGCATGTTTAAGGCAATTCCAATCTTCAATAAACCAAATGTCATCAAGAACCACCAAACATGTGGTCCTTTTTAGCACATCATAGAGTTTGGGAGGTAGTTGTGGAGCTTGTAATTCTCTTACTAATTTCCTCTCTTCTTCATCCTTCCTTAGAATTAGTTGAAGCAAGATCTCCCTACAAAAAGATCCAAGCTAAAGCTATTGAGACACATAAGCCCATGCAAAACCTTCAAATTGACTCTTCAAAGAGGCATGATTATAGACCTTCCTTGCCAATGTAGTTTTCCCAATTCCACCCATCCCATGACTCACTACTACCTTTTGTGGTCCATTAACCAACTGATCTGCCACCTCTTTTACATGTTCAACGAGCCCAATAGCAACATCTTCAGTGTGGGAGTATGTTTGCTTTTGATCTATGAATCTTTTTTCGAAAACAAGATATGGGTCGATGAGCTGCTCATTTGATCTTGTTATCCCATATCTTTGTGATCTCCTAGTTAGCTCGTTGAGGTTAGCAATTAGAGTGTCAATAACACTGCCAACACTATGCAGTGTTTTGGCATCTCTCATGCAAGTCGGCCCATGGAATTTAGCCACGTGTCTTTTTTCTCTTATGAGAGACTTTCAGGATGTAAAGCTCAATGACAGTTTCGGCTTCTTAAGCCAAATCTCTAATTTATAAAATCCATTGGCAAACGATAGCCTTCTTCTACTGTTTATGGTCCGCATTCCACAAGAAAGACTTCATCCACTCAAGCTCATCCTTAAGCCCTTCTACCTTATCCTTAGTTTTATCAAAAACTCAACTTCCTCTACCAATAGCTTCCCTACCCAATTACCTGCTGATTCAATTACAAAACTAGCAATTTACTAGTTTTTCTCAATAACCCCCTTCCTTTTTTTTTTTTTGGGGGGTCTCTCACGGTCGTAACTCAAATCAGTTTTGGGTTTGCTTCAATAGATTCTGACTAAGGGGTTAATTTGTTATGTACATATACTTGTAGGGTAAAAAGCCTGGTTTACACTTCCAATCAAAATTAAACCCAGGGATTGAAACTTCAAATTGCCCCTATCCCCTTTATTCCAAAACCTTTACTCACTCATTCCTAGCCTGAAGCTTTGCATTTCTAGTTAATAACTCCTCCTTTGTTCCCAAACCCTATCTTACGCTTCCCTTGCCTCCTTTATTCTACTCGTCCTCTCACTATTCCATGACCAATCCCATGACTTTAATTACAATCCATTCAAGAACCAATCCTTCATTCCATAACTCCCTTTCACTCTTTCAATATTCTTGCTCTTTTCTCCAATCAAGAACCTCTCCCCTTTATTCCAAGTCTCCTTCTTAATCCTCTCCTTTTGTAATGGTACTTTGAAAAATAGTAAGAATGAGTTCTACCTATGATTTTGTCATTCCTCTTGATAGTTAAAATTGTGTACTTCAAATTCAGAAAATAAATCTATAAAATTAATCCAACTTCAAATTTAGAACACTAATTTCAAATTGATTCACCAACTTGAAGTCAAAAACATCCTACTTAGACTTGCATGTCCTACAGTCATCATCAATTGAAAGAATAACAAACCATTGATGAGCAGGAAGTAGCAGCACGAGAAATAAACCCTAAAATTAAGTTCGAAATTAACAAATTTGTACAATAATCACCCAAAAAATAAACCCACAAAAACCAATGGCACCTTGTGGTTGCCCTAGCAGCTGATTATTGGTGGAGACACCCATATTTATGGGAAGGTAGCTGCAGATCATCCACGGGAACAGTTGTGAAGTTCGAATCAGAAATTGAGTGGTTAATTGAGATTGGATTCTAGTGAGGATTGACTATTTCTCTCTCCTACCTTCCACCTCTCTTTTTGATTTTTGGAAATTCGGCCCCAAAACATAAAAAGGCACTTTTATTATCATAATATCATCATATTTTAGTCATTAAAATTAATCCTTTATCTTCCCACAATTTATGTTTTTCTTAAACCCCATTTTCATATTACCTAAGGTATTTTTTGAGGCTTTTTCTAAATTTAAAATTAATTTTGAAAATATAACAAGTACATTGTTTGATAAGATAAAGATAAAGCCAAAAATAACAACTCAGAGCAATTATATTTAAAAAATATGTTAAACAATTAATCCATTATTATATGACAAATTTAGAGCATTAAATATAACGTATGCAATGACTTTATTCCTTTTTTCAAAAATTTTAATGAAAAAATTATCTTTTTGTCCTATTTAATAGAAAATTTAACTTTTTAAGCATTTTATTTTAACTAAAATATACGAATCCTTACTTCTAATATTTTTCTTCATATAAATAAATAAATTTTAAAGTTTTGTTGTCCAATTCTCGACCAGTTTTTTTTTAAAAAAAATTCAAATAATTTTTTCCTTCTAGTTTATTATTCAGAATTATTATTATTTTTATGTATAGTTTTTTTTGTACAAGTTAGACATTTATTTTTAATTTTCTAACTTCATTAGGCTTATTAATTTTTAAATTTCTGTTTGCCTAAGTTTAATGGAAACATCATTGTTCTTCCTTTAAATGAAATTTGGCATTGTACTTGTATTTTATTAAAATTAAATTGTTTTTTCATATTACTGATAAAGTTCTTCTATTGTATTTCGACCTTGATCATTTTGTGTAATTGAGAAATATGAATGTTGTTGTTTTGTGTGCTAATAATTTTGTATAATTTGTGGCGGATGTTATGTTGTGTATTTTTTGAATTTGTGGGCACAGTAAACTATCTTGTGTTTGGTGTTGTAATATTAGCTTAGTTATTAAAGTGTAATAACCCTGCAAAGAACACAATTGATTTTCATTGCATGATTGAAATAAATTACAAATTGTCAATCCGGGTCAATACAAGTGGTTAACCCAGTTTATTGCAAGTTGGTAACCTTGGTTAACTACCTCAATTCTAATAATGATATAAGATGCTGACATTCGGTATTGAGTATTTTCTCTTATAGATATTCCATTTCATTAAAATCTCCTATTATACACCAAGGAAGATCCAAAATAGAGTTGATGTCCATAAGATTATTCCAAAATGCATTTTTGTTTAAGTCTTGTGCTGGTCCATAAATGCCAGACACTATCTTTCTTTCCAAATAATTTTATCATGAACTAAAAGATGGATGACCCTTTACTCTTTTAAGAGAACTTGAACAGAAATATTATCATTATTCCATAAGACCCACATCTCCCCCCTCCTCCGCACAATGATTCTCAGGGAGGATGTAATAAAAATGCTCATAACCCAACTTAGAAATAATTTGGCCGGTATTAACTTTATTCGTCATTGTTTCTAAAAAGATAAGAATTCCTGAACAACTTTTACGATTCGAAATCTTAATTTCGTCTCTAAGTTAGCGCTTGTTGGTACCTTGTACATTCCAACTGATTACTTTCATATATACTAAAGTTCAAAGAGATATAAGATTGCAGAAACTGGTCGAAACCAATTAGTCGATGCATGATACCATGCATTCTCATTCATGGCACTAAGAGATGTTAGATATGTTGCAATGTGCATAGTAACTCGAATGGGGTAGATCAAGCATTAGAATATGCAATTGAAGCACATGGGTGTATTGTTCCAAGCATGTTGCCATGCATGCCAAAAAAATAATATTCAAGCATGACAATAGATAGGACTTAGGAGACATGATTACTTTCATAGAAGAAAATGGCCAATGCCCATTTAAGGGTAAATCAAGCATCCTAAGATGCAGTCCGAGCACAAAGAAGTGCTGTGCCAAAAAAGAATAACAAAAAATGTCAAACTAGCAATGGAATGTGACTGGGCACGTGCAGAAAGTGGGAGAACAAGAGAAATAGCAATTAGAACTTATCAATGAAATGAATCCAGAGCAATGAGAGCTAAAGCTAACAAAGGGAGCTGAATGGTTTCCCAAAACTGGGATGCAGGCAAACCATAAACACCAATAGATCCAACCCCAGAACCTATCAATAATTCTTAAAGAATAACAGTAACACACCAACTTAACCACTAGCACATATAATCCAAATTGTATAAAATCAAATACACTAACAAAGAATCACCACAGCATAACAACATATGCAAAATAGAAGTTGAATAGAACACAACTAACCAAGGAGAGAAATTCAAGCCAGAGAAAATAGTAAAGAATAAACAGACCAGAAATTAAGTAAATCACACCGTAAAAATGCCAAGGGAGACATAGCAACTCGCTTGTCTGACACTCCTTGAAGTTATCAAATAGCAACAAATGCCACTGCAACCAACCTTGATCAATGATAAATGGAAATTCATAGCAAAAGTGAAGAAGCGAAGACACATACAAAGAATTATGACCCATACCCCCTGGATAAATCACAATCCCACAACTGAGGCAGTAAGTAAAATACTGGGACTTGAACATAAACCTGAAGCAAATGGTGCAAGACATAGCCCATAATAGGGTTAAAGATTGCCAAGTGGACCTTAATTTTGGTAAAAATAACTGGCATGAGGTTACTATAGCGCTAGCCCAAAAGGATGAAGAACACTATTGCCTGGATAGAATAACTACATAGGAAACTTACCTCGCCTGTGCTAGCACAAATTAGCAACAAAAAGGTGCAATTACCCGGCTTGAAGATGGTCATAATGGTTGACGTCTTAACTCCGGCAAAGATCTGAAATCTTGTTCGAACCAGCAACAGAGAGTGGTAATAGATCTGGTTGGAAATCGATCGCCCCATTTCAATCAAAACTGATACACAAGGTCCCTGGCAAGCCTCTAAACTTCTTGAATTAGGCGAGATCCGAAGGCGAATCTAGTGCACACAATATCACAAAACCAGTAGAGTATCAAATCGTGATGAAGTCACTACAATAGATCTGAGGAGAGCCACATCCCTATGCATAGAAACTATGCCTGGGCATGATTGCGAAGCCAAAACCGCTGCTAACTTCATGCCAGAGACACTCAAAGTAGTGGAGGACAAAGTAAATTGATATAATAGAGAAGATTAAAGCTTGCAACAAATGAGATACTAAACATGTTTTCTTCGATCATGTATTATACTAGATGAGATGATACAGCACAAGTGGCACATATTTAATTTGTATGAGAGTAATAAAAGCAAACTTGCAACAAATGCTTATTTTACAATGGATTTAGACATATTGAAACAAACAAATTACAAATATATAGATACAACAGATACATAGACACAACTCAAACTAGTCAACATGCATGCTTCCTGATGTAGTGGGGCCAAGATCCATACTTTTCAATTACTGGTACACAAGTATCACAGATAATTGAGACTTTTAGGGGAAGAGCATCAGGTATCTTCGTAATTCTTGGACAGCCCTCAATTTCAAGTTTCAGCAACTTAGGAAGGCGTTCCCTTTCTATTGTGCACTCTTCTAAACCATGATTACTCCTAATCACCAAATGAGTGAGCTCAGGAAAGCCGTTACTTGAAATGTGGAGGCGCAATTTGTTGCGACATCCTATCAGCAACAACTTTTTGAGCCGAGTAATCTTCCCCAGAACTGAAATGGCATCCTCTGAGAATTGACAACCCCAAAGTGGCCTCATTCGAGAATTGATAGTCCCAATATCACCAAAATTTCCACAAGAAACTATTAGACGATGCAAGGAATGGCAATCTGATAGCATCTTAGGAAGGGAAAGTAATATTAAACCATCCAATTTAAGAGACATGCTCTTAATGCTTGAGGATTTCAAAAGGGGATCCAAGTTTTCCATTTTACCAAAACAAATTGCCTTGAGCCTTTGTAGGCTGCTATTCAACTCTTGTAAGACCTTCACAGCCACTGTATTCAAGCCTAAACCCTCAATTATCTCCAAATTGGTCAATTCGTCAAGATGCAGTGCTTTACCATCCTCAATCATATACCCAATAGGCAAGTATAGTTGTCTCAAGGACTTTATCTTCCACAACACATTTGGCAATATCAACCCATCCAATCAGAAATCAAGGATCAAGGGATCAATAATGACCTTAGGTTGCCAATGTTAGATGGCAACTTAGCAATTCGAGTATCCTTTGAGCTTAGATACCTCAAATAAATTAAGCTTGCAATGCTTCTAGGTAAGCTACTATAAGGAAGTCCTTTAAAATCCAATTTGAAGCAATTCAAGGCTCTGGGGAATGTCTTCTATTGATTCATAATGCGGGACCACACCACTGCGAAACAACAAGAGTGATTTTGAGTGTGGGAGCTTTGTAGAATTTGCAAGAGATTCTAGTTCCTTAACTGAAGCACCCACATAAATAGCGAGACGACGAATACTATCATCTAAAATACAACTTCAAGGATGCTGTCGTTATAGCTTATGATTCTTTGCACAGACACTTGTTAGAAGAAAATTTTCATCTTTGGCAATTTGCAACCACTTATCTCGCATGAGATCATGAAGTTTGCACATTTTAATGTCTCTCATCACGTCCCTAGACACAACTTGGACCATTCCTATATGCACTAGCTCATTTAGGTAAACTTTAGCTATGTCCTCCAATGATCTCCCCCTCCCCCCCCAAGTCTTGTCTCAGAGACACAATTCCTTCTGCTATCCACAAATGATATAATCTCTCCCGCCGAAATCTCAAAATCTTCAGGGAACTATCCAAGAACAAGGACGTAAGCTTTCAAGTGGTATGACAACTCGTAATAGCTTAGAGCCAACACCTCGTACACTCCACTATATAATCCATGGCCTTGTAGATTGTATTGAAGATCGTCACAAACATCCTACCATTCCTCCACTGTCCTCTTTGTTGCCAAAATTGCTCCTAACACAACAATCACCAAGGGATGACCATTGCAATGTTTTAGCATCTTTTCACCCCCTTCAACCATCCGAGGCTTTACAAAATATATTATACATTACATCAATAATGGCTAAACAAAACAGGATGCACTTACAGTGGTTGTCACTATATATATGTTTGTCAAAGTCGTGAGTTTTAAATATTCACGTGAAAAATTAAATATTAATGGACCTTAATGGAGATAATTCTATAAAAGAGAATACTAGGGCCTCACTTGTGCAATCTCTATACATATGTGGTTTGTAATTCATACATGGTTCTAATCATAAATAAAAACAAACCACAAGAAGTTTATTATTTGGTTTCACCTATAACATTGAATGGTATGTTGGTTTAACCATGTTTCTAAAATCTTTTGGTCAGAATCAATTAGTGTATACCAAATAAACTACAATGTGGATAAACCAACGTTAACTGTTATGAATATAATAGAGAAATATAAGAATATCGTTCACACATGAAATATGTACATTTTCCTGAATATATACAGTATAAATACAATATATCGCCATATGCATTACCTATTTCAAGCTCAAATATATTACAAAAAGCTACTTCTATATGCATGACTTAACTTAAATGCACAAATTTCATAAATCAGACATCTTTAAGCTTTGTATTTTGATGGTTTGACGTGATTTGTAAGTTTTTCAAATCTTTTAATTATGGTTTTAATCACTTGTATAGTTGTATAAATAAATTTCCCAACTTCTTAAATTTTATCCAAAATTTTAAATTCAAATAAATTTAATTCAAAGTAATAGACTAACATAAAAGACCCATAAAAATACACGGAATGGACAAGACAAAGCGTACCTGCATTGTCTTTGTTGAAATTTGCTTTTTTCTCCAAGAGTTTCCAACTTTGATTGGGATTTAGAAATTCTGCCTCATAATAGTACACCACATGGCTTGGATAACCTAAAAATATTTGAGAATTGCGTGCTATCACCAGTACTTTGCTATCACAAGAATTGTCATTGAGAGGAAAAGTATGTTTAAGGCAATTCCAATCTTCAATAAACCAAACATCATCAAGAACCACCAAACATGTGGTCCTTTTCAGCACATCATAGAGTTTTGAAGGCAGTTCTAAATCTTGTAATTGTATGGCTAACTTCCTCTCTTCTTTATCATTCCTTGGAACCAGTTGAAGTAAGATCTCCCTACAAACAGATCCAAGTTGAAGCTATTGAGACACATAAGCCCATGTAAAACCTTCAAATTGACTCTTCAAAGAGGCATGATTATAGACCTTCCTCACCAATGTAGTTTTCCCAATTCCACCCATCCTATGAATTACTACTACCTTTTGTGGTCCATTAACCAACTGATCAGCCACCTCCTTTACATGTTCATTGGCCCAATAACAACATCTTCAGTGTGAGAGCATGTTCGCCTTTGATCTATGAATCTTTTTTCGAAAACAAGATATGGGTCGATGAGCTCATCATTTGATCTTGTTATCCCATATTTTTGTGACCTCCTAGTTAGCTCGTTGATGTTAGCAATGAGAGTATCAATATCACTGCCAACACTATGGAGTGTTTTGGCATCTCTCATGCAACAAAGAAGCCACTTGAGCTCGGTCCATGGAATTAAGTCGCGTGGCTTTTCTCTCTTATAAGAGACTTTCAGGATGTAAAGCTCAATGACATCTTCAGCTTCTTAAGCCAAATCCCTGATTTCTGAAATCCATTGGTAAATGATATCCTTCTTGCACTGTTTATGGTCCGCATCCCACAAGAAAGACTTCATCCACTCATGTTCACGTTTAAGCCCTTCTACCTTATCCCTCACTTTTACCAAAAACTCAACTTCCTCCACAAATAGCTTCTCTACCCAATTAGTTGCTGATTCAATTAGAAAACTAGCCAGTTACTACTTTTTCTCATTAATCCCTTTCCTTATTTTTCTTTTTTGTTTTGGTGATCTCTCAAGGTCTAACTCAAATCAGTTTTGGGTTCGCCTCGACAGATTCTGACTTAGGGGTTAATTTGTTATGTATACATACTTGTAGGCTAAACAGCTTAGTTTACACTTCCAATCAAAATTAAATCTAGGGATTGACACTTCAAATTACCCCCACCCCCTTTATTCCAAAACCTTTCCTCACTCACTCCTAGCCTAAAGCCTTGCATTTCTAGTCAATAACTCCTCCTTTGTTCCCAAACCCTTTCTTATGCTTGCCCTACCTCCTTTATTCTAATGCTCCTCTCACTATTCCATGCCTAATCTCATGACCTTCGTTACAATCAATTCAAGAATCAATCCTTCATTCCATAACTCCCTTTCACTCTTTCAATATTCTTGCTCTTTTCCAGGACTCATGGCTTTACACTTCTAATCAAAAACCTCTCCCCTTTATTCCATGACTCCTCCTTAATCCTCTCTTTTTGTATGGTTCTTTGAAAAATAGTAATAAAGAGTTCTACCTATGATTTTGTCATTCCTCTTGACACTTAAAATTATGTGCTTCAAATTCAGAAAATAAATCTGAAATAGGGTATAAAATTAATCCAACTTCAAATTCAGGAAACAAATTTCAAATTGATTCATCAACACGAACTCAAAAACATCCTACCTAGAATTACCTGCATGTCCTACTGTCATCATCAATTGATGGAATCATAGGCCATTGATGAGAAGGAAGAAGCAACACGAGAGATAAACCGTAAAATTAAGTCCGAAATTAACAAATTTGTACAATAATCGCCCAAAAAAGAAAAAAAACCCCATAACCAGTGGTACCTTGTGGTTGCCCCGACATTTGGTTGTTGCTGGAGACATCCATGTTTATGGCAAGGTTGCTGTGGATTATCAATGGGAGCCGTTATGGGATTCGAATCAAAAATTTACTTCGTTGCCCCAATGTTATTGCTTCCCTCTTAGCTAGCAATTAACTGGTTCTCTCTCCCAGTTCCCACCTCTTTCTTCGATTTGTAGAAATTCAGCCCCCAAATGATAAAAGACACTTTCATTACCATAACATCGTCATATTTTGGTAATTAAAATTAATTCTTTATCTTTCTACAACTTTATATTTTTCTTAAACCCCATATGGATAGAGTTTTTAGTCAAACAAGTGCCTGAACTTTTAGATTTATGAACTTTAGGTGCCTAAACTTTATATTTTTCTTAAATAAAAAATATTACTAGTATTATTTAATGTCAAAAAACCCAAAAAATTATATGATAATCTTAAAAAAAGAAAACGAATTTAAAATTTATAAAAATAATTTTTTTGAAACAATTTAATAAGAAAAATCATCTCTTACTTTAGGAAAACATACGACAATAGTGCAGGCTATGATACAATTTCTCTCTGCCCTCATACCCTGTCATTGATAAATGCAAAACGATTTTATGAAGCGGTCTATTATTGGAGATCACAATATAGTGGACACTTTCATCGAACACCAGAAACTCGAAAATCAACCTTAATTGGCGCAACAAGTTTAGTGGCACATTTTATTTCGACATTAGTATTAGTGTTCTCCTTTTTTTTTCAACTTTCTTGTCTCATGTATGTTTTGGCATTTGAACATAAGCATGGAATTGATCTCTATTTATTTTCTTCGAAAATCATGGTAGACTAGGTGTATAAAGAATGATTTTTTTGGGGGGGGGGGGAATTACAATGCTACTAGATGTGGGTGGAAATTAATGTATCTAAAATTTTTGGAATGCATATGCAAAGTGCATTTCATGTTATTACATGCTAGATAACATCGCCAATGTTGTAATTTCATTATGGGGCAAGGTTGCAACTTTTTATGTTCTTTTTTTAAAAAAAAAAAAAACAAAGAAGTTAGGAAAAGTTGAAGATGATTAGCTAAAAAAATAAATAAATAATGGTTAGACTTTCAATTGTATGAATAATTATTGTATAATTGTATTCTTTTTATTTTAAACTATTGTAAAATGTAATTCTTTTTTTAAAGTACAAATCCCTTTTTCCAAATCCATGAGCATTTTTTTAAATGGCCAATTTTTTTATAGAAAAAAAAATTAGCAAGGTCAATAATTCTAACAATATATTTTGATTTAAAAGCATTAAATAATATTAATAATTTTTTTATTTTAAAATTTTTTTTAAAATAAAAATGAGGCATCTATATTAAGTGTTGAAAAAGTTCAAATACTTAAATTAATTGTAGAAAAATTTTAGACACCTAAAATTTATAAACCTAAAAGCACCTGTTTAACTAAAAACTCATGAAAGTATATGTAGAGATACATAGTTCTATATACCTCGAGTCTGAATCTTTAATTCTACCTAAAACACTATTAATTTTTTTGTACTTAATCATATGACTTAAAGAGTTCTTTTTCTGTTGTTGAAATTTTTTTAAGCTTATTTCCTGAATTTTATACTCTAATATTTTTCTTTTCTACAGCAAATTTTCCAAGTAAGCGTAAGTTAGATGCTAACTTATTCAGTTATACAGTTCGTATACAATAGACCGGGGCTCATCATGCAAGTTGACCCCGTTCCTGCCAGACCAATCTTTTGCTAAAAAGTCCGCACGAAGGTAAAGCCCAGAACAACGTAATACAGGAAACGACAAAAGTTATAAAGCCCAAGGCCGCTACTCATAATAATCCATTCACAGAATTCACAGTAGAATTTCCATAGTAATATTGATTTTCATAAAATGCTCATTATTTTTTTTTTCTTTTTAATATCCAGGTGCTCATTGCTCAAACGTATGAATGCTCAGTACTGATAGCATTAAGGGTCTATTATTTTTTTTTGTTGGAAAATATGAGTTGGTAAATGAATAAAGTTGGTTGAGATTAGTAGAAGTGAATTAAAATACGTTGAAGTGGGTATTTTTTGGTTGAAGTGGGTTGAAATGGGTTGAATTTTTTTTTTTTGGTATGTGATGGATAGAAGTTGGTTAAAATAGTGGGAAGTGAGTTGAAGTTGGTTGAAGATGCTTTTTTTTTTTATTGAAATTCGTAAACTGGGTTGAAGTAGATTGATGTGGATTGAAATTGATTGAGGTTGCTAAGTTTAGATTTACTAACGAAAAGAACAGGGTCTAAATGTTCATTTACGATATGTTCTATTTACTTACAAAGTGTTCATTTGAAACACTTGCAAATGCGCATCATCATCCTTACTAAATGTTCCTTTCTAGTGTAGTCTAGTCATTTACAATATATTTTATTCACTTGTGAAATGCTCATTTAGAACACCTACAAATGCTCATTATCTTACTTACCAAATGTTCATTGACAATGTACTCTTTGTTTGCAAAATGCTCATTTGAAATACAGACAGATGCTCATTTCAAACATCAATATGAACAATTCTGCACATTCAAACAACAAAAGATGTGAAAAAAAGAAACCGAAACACTAGAACATGAACAAAACAAAAATTGAAGAAAAACGTACTTCAAAAGCCAGTGTTTGGACTTCAAAACACAATTCTCAAATGTCAAAGGCAATGTCGATGTTAAGGAAATAAAATCCTTGGATATTATTTTATAATATTTAGTGTTTGTATTTGGTTAGAAGTCCTTCCTTACTTGCTTTGCAAGCTAGCATGACTAGGGTTTGCTTTATATTTAATCCCATGTATGAGCTTGTAATTAAAAGAAGTGACAAGAAGAAATAGATGCACGGCACACTTGGCCGTGGTTCCCCCCAAAATTCCCTTCATCAAATTTCTAATTTCTACATGGTATCAGAGCCATGAACGGGCACAAGAAATTCTTATTGAGAGTCAGTCTCCATACTATCTACATCCCTCTGAAGGGTCAGGAGTCGTTATCACTTTGGTCATCTTCACCGGGAAAAATTATGAACTATGGAGTAAGGCCATAAGAACAGCACTCAAATCCAAAAACAAGGTACGGTTCATTGAAGGAACCTTAGCCAAACCAACTCCAAAAGAGGGAGAAGATCAAAACAAGCTAATTGCCTGGGAGATGGCAAACTCCATGATCTGTGCATGGATTGTCAACGCATTGATCCTCGACTTCACGCCAGCGTAGCCTACATTGAAACAGCCAAATCAATGTGGGAAAATCTAAGAAAACGGTATGCTGTTGCTAACACTCCTAAAATTTACCAACTAAAATCTGACCTTGCATCATGTAAACAAGGAGGTTTAGAGGTTGTTGAAATTTATAACAAATTAATGGTTTTATGGAGTGAGTTAGACAACTATACCAAAATACCACATTGTACCTGTGGCAAGTGTGAATGTAAGATTGGAGAAAAGATTATGAAGATGGTGGACGAAGGAAAAACACATCAATTCCTAATGAGGCTAAACGATGAGTCCTTTTCAAGTGTTCGTAGTAAAAAATCCTCGCTCGTGACCCCTTACCAGCTTTGGACGATATATTTAATATCGTACACCAAGAAGAGAACCATCAACGGATCATGATGGAGAGAGATCATCGCACCGAAAGAGCAGTTGCATTTGCCTTCAGAGAGAAGAACCCGGTAGGTGAGAGGCCTACATGCGCCCACTGTGGTAAATTCGGTCATGATGAGGCTGGTTGCTACGAATTGATCAGGTACCCGCAAAATTGGAGTACTCGAGGGCGTGAACGTGGGGGTCATGGCAGAAGTAACTGTGGAGGAAGAGGAGGACAGGGTTGGTTCTGGGCATGAAACAGCAAATGCTGCCCAGGCCCAAGGCAAGAGTGGCCCAATTGCAGCTGCAGTTGCTAAAGCCGGCCCAACACATGCTGAAGCCGGCCCATCCGCAGCACCGAGCCTGAACCAAGAGCAGATGTAGAGGCTGCTTAGCCTCATCGAAAGCCCAAAACCAAATTGCGAAAAATTGTAAAGTAAACATGTGTGGATGTTTGACAGCGGGGCGTTGTGTCACATGACTGGAGACTTGAGTATGATACAAGAAGTCGAGCAAGTCTCTCCAGTTGCTATTGAGTTACCAAACGGAATGCAAACCTTTGCTAATGAGGAGGGTTTCATATTATTGGACAACCGAATAAGATTAAATAACGTCCTTTTTGTTTCGTCACTTAAATGCAACCTTGTTTCAGTTGCAAAATTGTGTAAGGAATTGAATTGTTGTGTGACATTTTTTGATGACTTTTGTATCTTACAGGACCGCACTTCGAAAATTTCGATTGGTGTAGGTGAGCAAAAAGGAGGAGTCTACTATCTCAAAGAAGGGTCATTTGAGAAAAATCAGGTGAATGTGGTCGGTTCTATCAACTTGTGGCACAAGCAGTTAGGGCACCCATCCCATGGAGTCTTACCTTTGTTACCTACTGATTTAGGGGTAATTAGTGATGAGACTAAGGATGATGTGTGTGAAACCTGTTATCGAGCAAAGCAAACTCGTAATCATTTTCCTGTGAGTTCTAATAAAGTTAAGTGCGTTTTTGAGCTTATTCATTGTGATATTTGGGGACCTTATAGAGAGTCATCATCTTGCGGGGCCCATTACTTTCTCACGATAGTGGATGATGCAAGTCAGGCCACTTGGGTATATTTGATGGTTGAGAGAAGTGAAACAAGTCAATTTTTAAAGGACTTTATTGTCATGGCCCAAAATCAATTTGGGAGCAATGTTAAAATTGTAAGGAGTGATAATGGGTCGGTGTTCACATTTAGACCAATGCAACAATTCTACCGTGAACATGGAATTTTGCGTCAAAGTAGTTGCATCGACATGCCCCAACAAAATGGTAGAGTTGAGAGAAAACATCGGCATGTCTTAAATGTAGCCTGAGCTCTCCTTTTTCAACCCAGTCTACCCACAAAATTTTGGGTTGAGTGTGTACTTGCAGCCGCCCGCTTAATCAATAGAACACCTAGTAAGAATTTAGTTGGAAAAACACCATATGAGGTGCTTTATCATCAAAAGCCTTCGCATGAGCATATTAAAGTATTTGGTACATTATGCTTTGCGAAAATTAAGAGAAGTAAGGATAAGTTTGCTCCTCGTGAAAGAAAATGCTTGTTTGTGGGGTACCTTTTTGGGCAAAAGGGATGAAGAGTGTTTGATCTTGAAACATAAGAGTTTTTTGTGAGTCGAGATGTGATTTTTCATGAGAATATTTTTCCTTATCAGACCATACCACACCCAAGTGAACCTCAGCTCACTCCTCAACCACACCCCACGGCTACAGCGTATTCTAATGAAGAAGATTAGGCCAGCTTCAGCGCAAGGGGGAGCACGTACGTGGGCCAACCAAGTTCTGCCCCAGACAGTTTGGAGCACACCGTAACTGGGCCGGGCCCAGAATTGGGAGCGTCTGCCTCCTTTACACGGCCTGAGCCCAGTCCAAGAGAAGACGACTCTCCATTCGAATTAGGCCCAACCCACACCGTGCCTCCTACACCTGTAGATCAGCCAGCACCAGTCAGCGGCCCAGGCTGTGACACCCACAGATTAGACCGGCCCAGTAAGCAGCCCGTGCATTATGATGACTATTTGTGTTACAGCGCCAGGCCCAATGAGCCTATCGCTGTAGACTGCTTCTCTCGCGCTGGCCCACATCAAAAGGAATCCTCAGGTACGCGTTGCCGTATAGCACATTATGTCACATCTAACAGGTTTTCAGCTTCTTATCAAAATTTCCTCGCTACTTTAACACGGGAGGTTGAGCCCAAATATTTTTAGGAAGTAGTAACTGATCCAAAGTGGAGAAAGGTGATGAATGAGGAAATTGAGGCACTCGAGAAAAATGACACTTGGAGCATCGAGGATCTTCCTCCAGGCAAGAAACCCATCAAATGGATGTGAACAACGCCTTCCTGTATGGTGATCTCGAGGAGGAAGTGTTCCTGAAAATGCCTCCTAGTTTTAGCACCAAAGATCCTAACAAAGTGTATCGGCTGAAGAAGTCCTTATATGGCCTTCGTCAAGCCCCGAGGCAATGGTTTGCCAAGCTATCCTGCAAACTCAGTGAGTACGGATTCATCAAGTCCTATGCAAATTATTCCTTATTTATTTATCGAAAAGGTGAAGTGTTTATGGCATTGCTTGTCTATGTGGATGATATTGTGCTTGCTTCTGATAATGCTCATGGCTCCGCTATGTTCAAAGAATATCACAATGCATGTTTTAGCATCAAGGATTTGGGGTCTTTAAAATACTTTCTTGGCATTGAGGTAGCTCGGGGGCCAGAGGGGATGTTTCTCTGCCAACGAAAATATGCACTAGACATTATTGATGAGTGTGGGCTGTTAGGAGCAAAGCCTGTCAAGTTACCTATTGAGGAAAATCACAAGTTAGCTTTGGGGACTGGAAGAGTGCTTACTGATGCTACACGGTACAGGAGACTGGTGGGTCATCTCATATATCTCACTATCACCCGGCCAGAGTTGACTTATGCAATGCATATTTTATCACAGTTTATGCAGTCCCCTAAGGAGGAGCACATGGAGGCCGCGTGACAAGTTTTACATTATCTCAAGCGCAGTGCTGAAGTAGGCATCTTTCTTTCTGCTAAAAATGACCTTCAGTTATATGGATACTGTGACTCGGACTGGGGAGCTTGTCCTCTCTCTGGGAGATATTTAACGGGCTATTTTGTGATGCTTGGCGGTTCTCCTATCTCATGGAGGGCAAAGAGGCAGGCTACCATTTCCCGATCTTCAGCTGAAGCTGAATATAGAGCCATGGCAGTAGCTACCAGTGAACTCGTTTGGGTGCGTACTTTTCTGGCCTCTCTTGGTGTATTTCATACACAGCCTATGACATTGTTTTGTGACAGTCAAGCTACCCTACACATTGCTAAAAATCCTGTCTTCCATGAATGGACTAAGCATATTGAGATTAATTGTTACTTTGTTCGGGAGAAGCTCGTGTCAGGATTAATTAAGTTTACTCACATCAGTTCTCAGCACCAACCAATTGATATTCTCACTAAGGCTCCTGGAAAGCGACAGTTTTAGTATTTGAAAGGCAAGTTGGGCATGCTCAACTTACATGCTCCAACTTCAGAGGGAGTGTTAAGGAAATAAAATCCTTAGATATTATCTTATAATATTTAGTGTTTGTATTTGGTTAGAAGTCCTTCCTTACTTACTTTGCAAGCTAGCATGACTAGGGTTTGCTTTATATTTAATCCCATGTATGAGCTTGTAATTAAAAGAAGAGACAAGAAGAAATAGATGCACGACACACTTGGCTATGGTTCCCCCCAAAATTCCCTTCATTAAATTTCTAGTTTCTACAGTCAAACAAAATTTTATTCGCAAAATCGATGATAATAGACAAAATCTTTTTCGAAACCCATAAACTTCTCTCTTCAAACAGTCACACTTCTAAACAGAGAAAATGAAAGCAATTTCTAAATAACAGACCCTCGAAATGAAATATGAGAGGAAGATAGAGCAAACGAAATGTCAATAGGTGCCCGCCCGCCTTATGCGAGAAGTTGAAAAGAAAAAATGAAATAGGATGATGTGGCAGACCGGGGTCCATATAGCATAAAGACCCTAGGACTATAATATAATTTTCTTTTTTTCTTTTTAATTAAGGTCCTATTCTTTTCACATGTATATTATAGTTGTGAAATAAAAAGAGTAAGGAGTGAATAGGAGTGGAAAAAAGTGGATAAGAGTAGGTAGGAATGGTTTGTTGTATGTGGGTAGGGGTGCGCAAAGGACCGGGCAACCACTGGGTTAAGCGGTTGGCTCATTGAAAATGGGGCTAATGAAGGGTCGGGTCAATGATGGACTGGATCAATAATGGGCCAGCCTATTAAGGCATATTAAAGGGCCGTACCGGGCTAGCCCATTAACGGGCCGTTTAGTAAGCCATTATTTTTTTTCAACCTGCTTGACTCACTAGTTTACATGTTTTAATTGGTTAAACTTATTGCAACACTTTGTACATAACAAGAATTATTATACACCGTTTTTTTGCGTAAGTTTGTTCTATTTTTAAACGGGCCCAAGGCGGGTCTCCCAAGGTGGTAATGGGCGGGCTGGGCTCATTTGGCCTATAACCCAGCCCGGCCCATTAACAAATAAGCTGTGCCCAACCCAACCCATTTAGTTAATGGGCTGGCTCAGTCCGGCCCACCCCGGCCCGTTGCCCACCCCTATATGTGGGAGTTAGAAGAATAAGAATGAGTGGAAAGAAGTGGAATTAAGTGTAAGTATTGATATTAGTTATGTTAGCGATTTGTGTAATATAACAATAATTATTAATAATATTATATTAATTATAATTATCAATTTATAATAAAAATAATAATTAATTATAATAATTATCAATATTAATAATAATCAACAATAATAATTACAATAATAGTTCTTACTAATATTGATAATATTAATAATAATTATTAATATTAATATTGCTATTACTGTTAAAAATTACTATTAATTATACTATTATAATTACAATGACTATTATTGTATTAATGAATATTAGCAATAATTACAATATTAATTTCTATTAATATTAAGAATAATTATTAATGTTATAGTTGATAATAATAATTAATATTAGTAAAAACAATATCAATAAATTAATAAAAATAATAGTTAATACTATTAATAATAATAATTGTAAAAAATAATAATTATTATTTTTTAAGAAATAAATAAATAATAATAATGATTACTAATATTGATTAAAAATAATTGCTATTTGTTTCGGGAGTTTTTGGATTTTATATGGATAACGTGCGATGAGAGGGGGCATACGTGATGGCGCGGGTTGCACACTTAACGATCCGAACCATGAGCATCGAACCTGTAAAAAGGGCACACCTTAGATTGAGATCCAAGGAACACCTCTCCCTGGTCAAGTCAATGCCAGGTCCCAACAAAAGACAAAGCAAAGGAAGCAGTGCTTTTTTGTATTGGAGAATGTGTCCCCTTCCTCCTTTCTGAGGTGGGTATTTATAGTCCGCTTTGCCAAGGGCAAAATTGTAACATGAGATGCTTCCCTAACGGGCCGTCGGATAATTTCCCGTGCTGGGCCTAGGAATGACATTTTAAGATCCAGGAGTGGCCGAAGATGGTGGTGTTTAGCCTGGGCCCATGAGCATATTTGTGGGGCCCATCCTAGGTCCTGGTTTTTTTGGGATCATTTAACCTCTCACATTTAAAGGCCATATTATCTGTTGGCATCTGGATCTTGATGCCCGGTGGGGTTTCCTGAGGTGGCCCTATTCCCGAGGTTTGAAGGCTGTATTAGGAAGCCCCCGCTTTTTGTATAAAAGTGGAGTTTGCTAGTTGGAGTTGCATTTCCATTTTGTTCGACTTCGACCTTGCTACAAGTTCTACCAATCATGATGTTTCCCTACCTTCTCAGCACTGAGGAGATGACCCTTTATGTTTTGGAGACTTTCAACTGGCACCTATGAAGGGCTACTCATCCTCATTGGCCACTCCCAGAGGATTATTGTGGCTTGTGTCTGTACTTCATCTTCTCCTACGCTGAGGAGGCCACCCACGAGTTTCACATCCCTGAGCTAGTTCAGGCCATCTTCTACGTTATGGTGGTCAATGAGGCCTTGGACTTGGTTGTTTTAAGTAGGAATCTGGCTGAGGATCTAAATTCGGCTCTCATAAGCCTATGGTGGTTCACTTTCAAAGCCTGGCGGCACCTTAATAGGAATGATCTTTTGGCAGCTTGCCGGCCTGGGCTAGCCACTTTGGTAGTGGGGTCAAGGCCTGCAAATGGCCAGGAGGAAAGTACCTTGTCTAATGACGCCCCTCCTCTCTCTAGTGATGAAGATGACGAGTAATCGTAGGCTCTGATGTAGCTCGCCTTTCTATCTGTCGCTTTCCACTCTCCTTTTTTCTGTATAGCTGCTATCTAACCGATCGAGTTGGTAATGAAGAGCAACTCTTTCATTCAATGACTTTGCTTATCTATTAATGCTTTTATGTGCTTGTTGGTCATAGGCCCGGTTGTGAGCAGCCGGTTCTCTGTCATTCATTAGGGGGACCGGGCCTAGGCCGTGCTGTAATACCCTTAGCCCCTTGGGGGTTAAAAGGCATAGCGACCGGCCCCTGGTCTGGGCTAAGAAGCCCTTAGCCCTTCAGGGCTAAAGGTGCAGTGACTAGCCCCTAGGCCGTGCTGCAAGACCCTTAGGCCCTTGGTGGCTAAAGGTGTAGCGACTGGCCCCTAAGCCGTGCTGTGAGACCATTTACCTCTTGGGGGCTAAAGGTGTAGCGACTGGCCCTTAGGCCGTGCTATGAGACCCATGGCCCCTTGGAGCTAAAGGCATAGTGACCGGTTCTTAAGCCATGCTGAGACGCCCTTAGCCCCTTGGGGGCTAAAGGTGTAGCAATCAACCCCAGGCAGTGCTGAGGGACCCTTAGCCCCTTGGAACTAGAGGCGCAGTAACCAGCCCTTAGGCGACACTGAGATACCCTTAGCCCCTTGGGGGCAAGAGGCGCAGCCACTAGTCCCTAGGCCATGCTGAGGTACTCTTAGCCCCTTAGGGCAAAAGGCGTAGCGATCGGCCCCTAAGCCATGCTAAGGTACACTGAGCCCCTTGGGGCTAAAGGTGTCGCAACTGTCCCTTAGGCCATGTTGTAAGGGACCTAGCCCCATTTAGGGGCTAAAGATGTGCCTGAGAGCCACATATCATGGCCAAAGTAGCACCACAGCTCTGCCATTATCTTGGAGGGTTGTCGGCCATTCATCTCTCCTCCTCTCCATATAAGAGGATTGGGGGGCTTTGGTGGAGGCCATTTCGAGTTTGCTTTTATGAATTTCTAGAGAGAGAAGTGGTTTCCTTTAGAGAGAGAAGCTCCACCTTTTCCCCCTTGTCCTTAGAGTTTACTGTAGAGCCTTCAACCTATTCCCTTTACACCTTTAACGTAGTTGTTCATGTCTAGCCCCTTTCCTTTGAATCGTCAAATGAGGTTAATCGTCTTCAACCTTTGTCTTTAACTTCCTTCAAACTTTGCATATATGTGCCTTTGGGTATCCCTTTAAAGCTGGTGTTTTTGTATTTATTAGATAAATTATGTCGTCCTCATGTTCGTCAAGTCAGACCATCCCTAAAAGGTCGGCCAGTCCTTATAAGGAGGGCCGCCATCCCCAATTTCCCAACCTCCTGGCCAAAATTGATGGCCGGGTGGTGATAAATTTTCCCTCAAAAAATCAATTTAGGGAACCCAGTAAGATTCCTTATACGGTTCCTATCTATGAACTAGGGACGTCCTCTTAGTCTAGTTGACTCCTGACATCTCAGTATTGAGGAGGAGGTGATTTATCCTTGGAAATTGACATCGCTGTTTCTCGTATGACTAATGTTTAGGAACGGAAGTTGGCCTAAACGAAGTAAACTACTCGGCTAAAGACAGCCCTGGAACTCATGGCTGAAGGATACTCAGTAGGTAACTCATGATCCTACTTTGAATCCTTACAAAGGACCATCCAGGTGTGTTCTACGAGTACCAGCTCATCAGAGCGGGAGGGCCAGGTCCACTCGCGAAGTTCCCGTTCTTCAACCTCTACGACTAAAAGGGGGTAACCCAGGAAGGCCCATCTCGCGAAGCTGTGGCAGAGGGTACATGCTTCCCAGGGCCGCCCAAGCATTTCGACCCTTGGGATGGGCCAAGCACGCACTTTCCTAACCCTAGAATAGTGCGATCTTTGAAAAGGCCGACTCTGGAAGAAAAATACCTTCTTCCTGTAGGTTACAAGTTTGTCATTCCCAATGCAGATGCCATGTTTAATAAGCCACCCCCAGGCTGCATTGCGATATATTGGTGGCCGTATCGTATGGTATGAGATTTCCCTTTCACGAGGTTATCTTGGAGATCCTCGACAAGCACGAGTTGGCATTCACGCAAATAGTGCCTACGTCGTGGCACAACGTATGCGCGATCGTGGCAACCTGCGAGTTAAAGGGGCTAGCCTATTTAACCCGGGCGTTTGGACTGGGTAGAAGGCAGCTAATAAGGCCTGGGAGATAGGCTGGTATAGCTTCAACAACCGGAAGGGTTTTATGATAACCACTGAGAAAAAATCGAAACTAAAAATTGAAAGTGCAACTTGCTCTTTGTGCACCGAGCGGCCGGTTGGGCTGACGTTCATGGCAAGCCAGCCCGAAACCCTTTCGAGGAGTTAATGTTTGACGAAAGGGCCACTGCCTGATAATTTTAGTATTACATTTGGGAGGGTGACTGGCCGAAGCCCCTTTTCGCCTCCATGTCACACATAATAGATGTGGGCAAGGAGCCCGAATGCTGGAGGGTCAAGTGTAACGATAGGGAACCTCTCAATTAGCTCCCTCATTTATCATATTTCGGGAACAACTTCTTTCTTGCGGCCTCCAGTCTACTGATTTTAGAGAAATATGCTAAGGGTGTTGTTCGTTCCTCTAATGTATATTGTTTTCCTTACTTCTAACCTAACTTCTTTTCCCTCCGTGTAGAGCAAGCCCGGGCGATGTTGTCTCCCCTTGAAAGAGGGGACGCCAGCAAGGAGGAGGTCATTGTTGAGGCCACCCAGTGCCGTAAGGAGGAGAGGCCGGCCAAGAAGGTTAGTGGCTATTACTTACGGTTCATTATCACTAAGTAATCCTTCATGCATGGAAATCTAACTTTCTATTCTTCTGCCAAGTGCCTAAGATATTACTCCATTCGAGAAAGTCGCCCACCATGGCGGTTAGCCTTCTCCTTACCGCTGCGCATAAGAGGCCGTGTGAGGAGATGCCTATGGTGCAAGCATCCTTGATGCCTACTCTCTAGAGGCGTGAAAACCCATAGCACGAGCTGATAGGGACTGAAGGGTCGGGGGGACCTATTCGTCGGGAAGCACCCAACACGGACAGAAGGCCATCGCCTCCAATGGTTTCCTAAGACAGCCGTTCACCGGTCATGGACTTCCTGGAGGCCGATCTCCCATCCAAGTTGGACCTGGTTACTGGCCCAGTCCTGGAACCTGGTGCCTAAGGTCACTTCCAACCGGCCAAGGCTATTTAAAGACCACCTGGTGGTTGTTGAGGTAAAGGGCGCCCTTATCCTTCGGCAGCCTCTCCTTTCCTTTTTCCTAGGTTTAGCAACCTTACAATCAATATGTGATCTGTGCAGGGTTTCGCCCAGGCCTTTAAGATCATGTTGTGAGCAGACTGCTCGAGCTGGTCGCGCGGCGAGAGTAGGTCGCCGCGTGCCGGCCGGGGACGGACTGGGAACGGCCCCTTCCAGGGCCTTCCTCATGCGTCGAACAGTCAACTCAGAACTAGTACAGACAAGGGGAATCCAACTGTTTAATTAAAACAAAGCATTACGATGGTCCCTACGGATGTTAACGCAATGTGATTTCTGCCTAGTGCTCTGAATGTCAAAGTGAAGAAATTCAACCAACCGCGGGTAAATGGTGGGAGTAACTATTACTCTCTTAAGGTAGCCAAATACATCCTCATCTAATTAGTGACGCGCATGAATGGATTCATGAGATTCCTACTGTCCCTGTCTATTATCCATTGAAACCATAGCTAAGGGAACAAGCTTGGCAGAATCAGCGGGAAAGAAGACCCTGTTGAGCTTGACTCTAGTCTGAACTCCCAGTTGGAATATGCCACATCCAACTGGAGGGCGGCGAGATTGCCCGCCAGGAAGCTACGGCCAAGGCTGAAGAGGCCGCGTTTTAGCAGGGTCAGGAAGAACGGACTGAGTTTTTCTATGAGCTCCTAGGGTTGTTGCCCCCTGCGAACTTCTAGCAGGAAAGCTTCTCTGAGGCATAGGTTTGCTACGTTGAGGACCGTGGCCGTGCCGCCTAAGCTGGTGAGGACCCTAACGAGTTCGTGTTTCTGTATGAAGTATCTGACGATGACCCAGATAACCCCGGAAGCACCGTACCTCTCGACGGTGGTGGTGAGGAGGGCAGCGATGATGAGGATCCTGATGCCTATGATAGTGGCCACCTCCTTCCTTTTATTTCTGTCTCTCTACTTTGCTTTATCTATTAGTGAATGCATTTGAATCAACGTATTAATGAAAAAGATTCCTTTTTGGACACCTCTGCGTCTTATTTTGACTTATTATTTTACTTTTCGTTCCTCTTGTCTTCGTGCATATTACGCCATCATTAAGACTTATGATCGTTCGGCCCTAAAGTGGAATAATAAGTCAGGAGAGTATGGAGAAAATAGCATTACTTGCGTTCGAAACCCCTTAACCCCCGGGGGCTAAAGGCTTCGCAACTGGGCCCGGGCTGTGCTCTAATACCCTTAGCCCCTTGGTGGCTAAAGGCATAGCGACCAGCCCCTAGACCATGCTATAACACCCTTATCCTTTTGGGGACGAAAGGTGTAGCGTTCGGCCCTAGGCCGTGCTGTGACACCCTTAGCCCCTTGGGGGCTAAATGTGTAGCGACCGACCCTTGGCCGTGCTATAAGACCCTTAGCCCCTTTGAGGCCAAAGGTGTAGCAATAGGCCCCTGGGCCGTGATGTAATACCCTTAGCCTCTTGGAGGCTAGAGGTGTAGTGATCGATCCTTACGCCGTGCTATAAGACCCTTAGCCCTTTAAGGGCTAAAGTTGTAGCGACCAGCCCCTAGGCTGTGCTGTAAGATCGTTAGCCCCTTGGGGACTAAAGTTGTAGTGATCGACCCCTAGCCTTTGCTGTAAGACCCTTAGTCCCTTAGGGGCTAAAGGTGTAGCGACCGGCCCCTAGGCCGTGCTGTAAGACCCTTAGTCCCTTGGGGCCTAAAGGTGTAGCGACCAGCCCCGGGGCCGTGCTATAATACCCTGAGCCCCTTAGGGGCTAAAGAGAAAATGCCGCTAGTGATAATGCTTGCGCAAATTGCTGCTATGCCACGTCCTTGGAATAGGAGTGCCTTGTAGGGTTGTGAGTCAATACGTGCATGGTCTTACCTACTTTGTGACTTTATAGGGGCCTTCCCAATTGGCCGTGAGCTTACCGTGCTCACCCGATCGAGCTAGGGCCTTAGTTTCATGGAGCACCTAGTCGCCTGCACTGATGGGATGGGACTTTACCACTGGATCGTGAAGCCGTACTACACGGAGCTTGTAAAGTGCCCCTTAAAGGAAGGCATCGCCCCAAACAGAATGTAGTAAATTGAGAGCCTTCCAAAGAGCCGCGTTGTTGAGTGCTTCTTGAAAAGTGGTGAGGCGATGTGTATGGAGCGATATCTCGACAGGAAGTTCAGCTTCGGACCTATAAGTCAACATAAAGAGGGTTTCCCTCATGGCCACTTTTGCAATGGTACCTATAGACCATAAAACACCATGTAGTTCATCAGTATGGTTGCCCTTGGCGTCATCCAATTTCTTCTGCAAGCCGTGGACAATAACTTTGTTTGCAACTTCAGCCTGCTCGATGGTTTATGGGTACGCGACTGTGGTAAATCTCACATGATATCCCAAGTCATTGAGGTAGTCTGTGACCTTAGTTGTATCAAATTGTCAACCGTTATCGAAGATCATTACCCAAGGGACTCCAGAACGGGTGATGATGTTGAACTTTCAGACTTCGGCTGCGGTGATTGACGCAATGGTTTCTACGTCTATCCATTTTGTGAAATAGTCAACGACAACGAACAAGTACTTGCGCTGGCCGGTAGCCTTAGATAAAGGCCCCAGGATGTCTATCCCCCTGGTGGCAAACGATAGGAGGATGATTATTGGGTTTAGTGGGGTGGTAGGCTTCTGCTGTACGGGGGCAAACTTCTGGCACTTATTGCATTTACGTACTAAGCTCATAGCGTCTTCGCATAGAGAGCGCCAATAATAACAGGTACGTATGGCAGTAACCACGAGGGCCCGTCCTCCACTATGTGAAGTTGTGAACTAAATACTCCCTCATGTAGTTCTTCGAGGATTTTTTGTCCTATCTCTGGGGTTATACAACGCAGTAATGGACGGGCATATTAGGGTTTGTATAGGATCCCGTCATATAGAATGAACCAATTCGCCCGCTTCTTTACTCGATTTGCCTCCTTGGCGTCTGATGGCAACGTACCATCCGCTAAGTATGCCCGATTGGAGTCCATCCAGGTGAAACTCCTGTCCAGCCAAAGGACTTGGCGAGGTTCGATGCTTCTTTCTGTCAAGGTTTCCCATTGGATTTGCTTCGGCTTCCTGTCTTCCGAGGAGAGCTTGGATAGAGCGTCTGCCTGGTGGTTTTCGGAATGCGGTATATGCGTTATTATAAAATACTTTAATAGACCGGTAGCCTCTCGAACTCAGCAGACATATGCCACCATGGCAGTGTCTTTCACCTCGCACTCGCCGTTGAGCTGACCAGCTGTGAATCTGAGTACGCTTTGACCGAGTCTGTGCCGACCATGTAACACAATGCTATCCCCGTTATCAGGGCCTCATACTCAGCTTCTTTGTTAGATGCTTTGGACATGAACTTCAAAGCATGTTCCTGCTTTTCTTCCTGAGGGGTTTCAATGATTAGGCCGGCCTAACTCCCATCTTTAGTAGAGGAGCCGTACACATATAGGTTCCAAGAGGAGGAAGGCGTGGCTATCTCGGGAGTGGTGTTGGAGTTTTCAGCGAAGAAGTCTGCTAAGGCCTGGGCCTTGATCGCCCGCGGCGCCTCGAAGGTGAGGTCGTATTAGGATAGCTCCACTGCCCACTTTAAGAACCTCCCGGAATCGTCCAGCCTTTGCAGAGCTTTCTTCAACAGTTGGTCTGTGAGGATGGCCACCTTGTCAGCTTCAAAGTATAGATGAAGCTTTCAGATGGCCAATACCAAGGTGTAAGAAAACTTATCGATAAGGGGTAATTTACTTCTGCTCCCGTAAGGGCGTGGCTCACGTACTATACCAAAATTTTCTCCTTAGCGCTCTCCACCACTAGGACTGTGCTTATTGCCTACTCCGAGACAGACAAGTAAAGAAGGAGTGTTTCACCTGGTACCGGGCTAGCTATCTTGGGCAAGTGGGTGAGGTATTCCTTCAGTGACTGAAAGGCATCGTCCGCTTCCCTATCCCATACAAAATTTGCACGCCTCCGAAGGATGTGAAAGACATGAAACGACCTTAGGCCATAATGCATCCAGTTAAGTGCTTTACTTCATTGATGTACCATGGGGGTTTCATATCTAAGATTGACTGGACTTTGTTGGGGTTCGCCTCTATCCCTCGGCTGCCGATCATAAAACTCAGGAACTTTCCCAATCGGACCCCGAAGGCACACTTTTTTGGGTTAAGTTTCATTCTATATCTTCGAAGAATTTTGAACGTCCATCGCAAATTAGTGTCATGCTCCGCATCCTGCTTGCATTTGGCTATTATATCATCCACGCATACCTCCATGGTCTTTCCAAGGAGGGGCTCAAAAACTTTGTTTACTAGGCATTGGTAAGTGGCCCGGGCGTTATTTAGCCCAAAGGGCATTACCTTGTAGCAATGCAGCCCCCGGTCAGTCACAGAGGCCATCTTTTCGTAGTCCTCGATGCGCAGCGGATCTGGTGATACCTCGAGAATGTGTCCATAAAGCTTAGCATGGCGTGCCCTATGGTGGCGTCCACCAATTTGTCCGTCTTTGGTGAAAGGTAGTTGTCCTTTAGGCATGCCTTATTCAAGTCGGTGAAATCGATGCACATCTGCCATGCCTCCTTGAGGTCAGTGAAATCGATGCACATCTGCCATGTCCTATTGGGATTCTTGACAAGTACTACATTCAATCTCCATTTGGGATATTAGCACTTCCTGATGAAGCCGGCCTCCAGTAACTTCTATACTTCTGCCGTCGCCGTGGCAGCCCGCTCCGGTCCCTTGTGCCTTTTCTTCTAGACCACCGGCTTATGGGTGAGATCTATGTTCAATTGACGCTCCACTATTGTGGGGCTGATGCCCGGCATTTCCTCAGTGCCAAAGCCGAAAACAGCCTAGTATTCCCACAAGAGGTTGACTAAGGCACGTTTAGTAGTAGTCTCCATCTCTCGACCCAGTTGGACTGCGCAGTCAGGCCGTCCTTCGTCAACGGGAGTCCCTTCTAATCCTTCAGCTAGTTTCGAGCGGGTTCACCCGGGGTCGGCCAAGCTTAAGGTACAAATAGCCAAAGTTTTGGCAGGAGGAGGATGCGTGCCTTAATCTTGTCCCCGAACTGCAGTGGGAGCCGAATCATTCCTGTGGGGTTCACCTCTTGTCATCCAAAGCCCAGGATGGGGAGTGCGAGGGGAACAATTTCTCTTGCTGGATGCTTGAGCTTCTTCAAACAGTCTCACGTGATAATGTCTACAAAGCTCCCTGTATCGTCCAGGATTCGGCGGATGAGGGCGCTAGCTATTGTTAGCTTGACCACCAAAGGATCGGTGTGGGGTAAAGAAAAATACGGGCCTTCTTGGCCATCGAACATCATGGTAGGGACCGTAATACAGCTCCCCTGTTATGTCGTCAGGACTTGCTGCGTTGCCCGCATTTGGGCTTTCCATGCTGACCGGGTAACGCCCACTGCATGCCCGCCGGCGATGGTGGCTACTACCTTAGCGCAGCAATCCTCCTCTCGAGGTTCCGTGTGCTCAGGGCTGCGCTCTTTCCCAAGGGATCTCAGCCCTCAAGAAGCGATCCATCTGTCCTTTGTATATATGAATGTGTATGTATGTATGTATGTATGTATGTATGTATATATATAATATATATATATATAATAATATATATATATCATATAAATGTATGTATTTGTGTGTGTGTGTGTCCCTGTGTGTGTGTGTGTGTTATATAATACATGAAATGTATTATGTTATTGTATGTAATGTACATTATGTATGTACTGTATGTGTATATATTATGTTATATATATATATATATATATAGATATATATGTATGTATGTATGTATGTATGTAATATAATACATGCATATATACAATTATATACATATATATATATATATATATATATATATATTAATATATATATATATATATATATGTATGTATGGATATATACATATACACATCAATATATATATCTAATATATATACCAACATGCAACATTACATAATAATATATATATATCTATATATAGATACTATATATATATATATATGTATGTATACTATATATATATATATATATATATATATATTATTATATATATATTATATATAATATTATATATATATATATGCATAATATTTATTATACAGCATATATATATACATATATATAATCTATAATATATATATATATGTTATATTACATATATAGATATGATATCGATACAATACATAACATATATATATATATATATATATATATATATATATATATATATATATATATATATATATGTATATATGTATATTGTCAAAATAGAGGTATCATTAATTCCAAAAACCAGGTATCTACAACCCTATAAATGTCAAATTGCTACTTTTCCTCTTGATTACTGTAGTATAGCATCTATACATTTTTGGTATTTCCCTGTATGGGTGCTGAGATATAATATTCTCTGCCTCACTTGCTCTTTAATTTGCTTGACTGTGTTCTAGGTTTTGAACTGCTGCTCAGTTCCTTGGACTCCATATATGATAAATGCAGGCTGTGAAGATGGCATATGATGTCCTTTTAAAGCTCAGAGATCCCTTTAGCTTCATTAGGGATTTCATGCGCTGTTTGTGGTTGAAGACATTCGCCTTCATTCTCCGCCAATCCTGCACCTGTTTCCATACTTCCTTTGCCAACACATACCCAAAGAACAGGTGATCATCATCTTCTTTATGACTTTAGTATAAGCTGCATAAAGTGTCCTACAATGAAGTAAATCTCTTCAGCCTTGATTTCACTGGTAGCTTTTGCAACATAAAAAGCCATGCTATAAATGAATGGCTTGGAATGGAGCTCTTAGCCCAGAGGATTCTTCTCCATTCTAGCTTTCCTGGATCCTCTCTTAACCAAGCATAGCCAGATTTCACAGTATGTTACGTCTGGACCTGCACCTGGTGATTTAAATGCTGCATTTTGAAAATGTCTTTGACTGTGCATAGTTTTTTCCAGTACCAGGAGTTGTCTTATGGAGAAGTATAGTCCCACCAGGGTTTGTTTTTTAGGTATCTCTCATGCATCCATTTAACCCACAGAGTGTCTGCTTTCTGAGGTACTGCCCATACCAATTTGGCTATACTGGCTTTGTTCCATGCAGAGAAGTCCTTTATGCCCAACCCTCCTCTACTTTTTGGGTTGCATACTTATTTCCAAGCTACATAAGGTGCTTTGTGATAGTCTATTGTTCCACCCTATAAGAAATTTCTACTGAGTTGAATAACCTGCTCAACTACTTCCTGAAGAAGTATAAATATGGAGGCCCAGTAGTTGAACAGCCCAAAGAAGACTGAATTAATTAGCCTTGTTCGCCCAGTAAGGGATAGATGTCTTGATGACCACGTCTTAATTTTGGAAGTGATCTTATCTAGAAGTGCTCTGCACTCCATTTTGCTCAGCTTGCTTGCTGTTATAGGCACTTCTAGATATGTGAGAGGAAGCTTATCTTCTTTGAATTTAGTTATCCCTAAGCATTTCTCCCTGAGTTGATTGGTGCATCCTATTAGGACCATACTGGATTTGGAGATGTTTGCTTTCAGCCTTGAGACTTTAGTGAATTTATCCATGATTTAGACCAATATGTCCAGTGAGCCTAGATCAGCTTTGCAAAATATTATGAGATCATCTGTGAACATTAAATGACATGGTCCTACCTTTTTGCAGTGTGGATGATAATGGAATACAGGTGATATGGTTGTTTTTTTCCAGCAATCTGGACAAATACTCCATTGAAAGAACAAAGAGGAGGGGTGAGAGCGGATCACCTCATCTCAGTCCTCTCTTTCCCTTAAAGCCTCCATACTATAAATTGGGTGGGGAATTTAAGCTGTGTTAGTAGTTGGAGTGTGACTGAAGTTACACATGCCATTATCCATGCTATAAATTGGGTGAGGAATTTAAGCTGTGTTAGCAAGTCATATAGGAACTCCCATGCGATAGGGTCAAAAGCTTTTTGCAGGTCAATCTTCATGATACATTTGGGTAATATGTGTTATCCAGAGTAACCCCTGGCTAAGTCCTGATAGATGAGCACATTATGAAGTAGCTCTCTTTATTTAATGAAGGCACCTTAGCTTCAACATACCAGGTGAGGCAGGACATGCTTAAGTCTTTTACAGAGAAGCTTAGTAACACACTTGTAAAAAACATTACAACATGATATTGATCAAAATTAAGAAGCATTCTGTGGGTGACTGACCGTGGGTAGTACAACCAGTTTTGTTGCACCAAAGAACTTAGGCATATGGCACGTGGAGAAGAAACTCACATACCAGTGGTCCACTTTGCCCCCATGTGGCTCTGTAGAACCCACTGTTATATCCATCAAGCCCTGGGGATTTGATGTTAGGGATTGAGAAGAGGGCTTCTTTGATATTTTATGCAGTAAAGGGAGCTGTGAGTTCAAGTTGCTAGGCAATTGAAAGGATAGGGCCCAGTGATATAATTTCAGGCTATATTGGCTCTCTAATAGCTTGTTGCTTGCCTAAAAGAGCTTTATAAAAGTGAAGCATCTCATTTCCTAGTGCCTTAAAACCCTCTATGAAAGCACCATTATGATCTTGCAGGGTGTAGATATAAGTGGCAAGCTAAGAAGTATCCAGTGCATTCATCTCTATATTTAATCCAATATGTTTTGCATTGCTGCTTGATCAAGGATAGCATTGAAGAAAGAATTCTGATGTATTGATCTCTACACTCTTCTCTCTTGTTACAATAAGTCTATATTGCTTGGGTCATCAGACAGATGATTCTGCACCTGCTCAAGCTTCTCTCTTGCTTTGTCTTGCTGAGCATGAAGATCATGAAACTTGTCTTTATTAAGCTTCTTTAATGATGGCCTAAGTTGAAGTAGAAAGGATCTTAGTTGAGAAAGCTTACTTCCCTTCTGTAATGTCCCGTAATGGGCCTCAATTATTCCATGAAAGAGGGGATCATTACTCCACATGTCATAATATTGAAATTCTAACATTGGCCTAGGGCTATTTGGGAAGCAGATGAGTAACGGAGTATGATCAGATACGCCATTGGCCTTGTACATTGCTTGTGTAAAGTCAAAAGTGCTATACCAGGCTTGATTGATTAGAACTCTATCCAGCCTTGACCTGGCTGTTTTGTTGGTCCACGTGTAATAAGTACCCACTATCCTTATTTCTTCTAGTTCACATTTTTCCAAGCAGTTTGCAAACTCCCTTACTTCAGACTCTAAGACTTCTATCCCACCTATGTTGTCTGCACTTGTTATTATTGCATTAAAATCCCCCATAAGGCACTAAGCCGTATCTCCTGTCATCATAGCTAGCCTTTTCATGTCTGCCCATAGAACCTGTTTCATGTCCTATGTATTATGGCCATACACCATTGTTATGAAGAATGTACATCGAGTTGATAATTGAAGAACCTTATTATGAATAAGCTGATCTGTTTTTTCAAGTACTGTAATTGAGTAATGGCTGGCTTTCTATGCTTGCAATATTCTTCCCTTTCCTCCAAACTCGGCATTATGCTGCCATTGCCATTGCCTCAACATTCTATTAGCTACCTTTTCCACGTTGCAGTTTTTGATCTTTGTTTCGAAGAGCCCCATAAAGCCTATTTTATTATTCTGCAAGAAATAGCGCACATCTTCTTACTTATTTGGCCAATTCAGGCCTCTTATATTCCAAGCCAAAATGTTATCCATTTAAGGGGCTCATATCCGCCTCCATTTGAGCCATTTCAATCCCCACATTCTCAATTAGAGCCTAGAAATGATTAAGTGTAGAAGGTAGTCCCATTGAGTTTGCTCTCATAGGAGTTCTGGCAATGAGATTAACTGGTACTCTAGTAAAATCATCCAAATGGTTATGTGGCTATGGCCATTGCTACTTATCTGCTGAATTTGTTTCCTGCCTCTTGTCAACCACTGTCCACTCCATCCTTGTTTTATTGTCTTTCCTGCATTCCTATAGTGTGTGTCTAAACATTTGACAATGCTCACACTTTGTTGGCTTCCATTCATATATAACTGCCCGCCGTACCACCAAATCAATATCATTGATGAATTCAATATATTCAGGAAAGTCCCCTGTCAGAGGGATGTCTATTAGTAGGTGAGCATATTGAATCATTGTTGTCTCTTTGGTATACATATCGGTTTTGAGAGGAATGCCTAAGATGCTCCCTAGTTTGCTTAAACTATCCAAGCTCCAGTACTTGATGTCTAGGTTTGGGAATTGCACCCAGACAGGTAATGATGCGATGTCCTCTATGCTGATATTCATCTCTGGGTTTCAAGCTTTGACAATGAATGGCTTTCCTTGAAAATAACACAGACCCCTCTGTATTGCTGTAAGTTTGTCCTCCATTGTTTGGAATCTTACCAAGTAAAGCTCCCTATGGACTAAGACTACCTTGTCAATTTCATACGAACTTCAGATTCTTCTAACAAAACCCTCAATTTCCTCAATTGGAGGGTTAGCTCCCAGAATTGTGCATAAAACTGATGATTGCTAGTTGTAATTTCTGAGATCACATCTTCCTTGTTAATTTTTACAAGTTTGGTACCATTGATTATAGAAGTCGGTATAAACATCAGAGAGTTACCTTCATTGGGGTCGACCGATAATGCATAAGTGCTTGCCATTTGAGCAGATTGCAATCGCATTGCTGGTGGCGGCCTCATGGCGATTTCAGCTTGAAATTGCTTACGGTTGGGTACAATTGCATTGACTTTTTCTTGATTTAGGCCGTACTACCGTTCTGTGACTGATGGTGATGCATGAACAGTGCGTGGTGAGGTGTTTGGAATCATGGCCGCTTTTGGTCTCCCCCTCTTTCCCCCCTTTCCATTACGGAAACCCTCGAATCGCCACAGAGTTTCAGGGAAGAAGAGTGCATATATATATATACACACACACACACACATATATACACACACACACATACA
>JAKOGI010003819.1:0-40965 GCA_029747015.1 Carnegiea gigantea
TAGGCCCGACCAACAAGTAGAAAAGAGAAATCCCTGTTTGGCCGAATTCTAAAAGCCTCCTCTATTCTAATGTTTTTACGTCATTCAACTTTCATTGTCCCCCCCCCCCCAACCAAAATACAACGCCGCCCTTCAGCTGTTCTTGGTGCCTTGAATGTACGAAAGTGTAATAATTCCGTTCTTAAAGCCCACATCTGAGGCTTACAAATCTGCTTTATTTAGATTATTATAGATATAGATTATAGAATTAGTCCGTTGGTTGGGCCCGTTTCCTTTGAGCTTTCTCCAACTTTCAAACTTCCCCCGCCCCCCCCCCCCCCCCCCCCCCCCCACCCCTTTATCGCACTATCTCAATTTGAACAACCTTTTGGTAAATGTAGTAATCAGTTTTGGATGGATAATGCCCAACTCGTAAATCTAAATCTAGTGTATCTAATTGAGGTTAAACCCTTAAAGTTTCAATTATTGTAACTTTATTAGAGATAAGCAAAAATTTTAGATCTAAAGAACCTGTAAAGATTAATTTATTATCCATTCAAGAGTCATCTATATAAGTATATCTAAAATTGAGTGATTTCATATATTTTTTTCTAAGTGTCATAATTCTATTAGTTAGGATATTAACTATATTTAGTTCATTTTATCTTTTAGAATGCATACATATTTGTTTTAAAAAAATTATATCCTAGCCAAGACTTTCCATCTTCTCTCTAATCAATTATTTAGAATGTAATTAATATACATCTACTTACATATTGAAAAATGCATGACATATGCATAAAAAAATTTAATAGATAAAAATTTTTAACTGATAAAATAAATTAAAATAACAAAAATATTGCTTAATTACTTATAAGCCTAAACATTGATCAATTGTTTAACTAAACCCATGCATCGCAACGGGAGCAGTTCTAGTTTGCTTCGTATAATGATGTAGGATTTCCTAAGATTTGTAATAAAATGATGCAATGATAAAAATTACCAAAAGGTCTCTTTTTTTTTTTTTTTTTCAATTGTTGGTTTTATGGCAACCATAAAAATCTATGTAAGACATATATATTAAAGATACTTGAACTTGAGATCTGATATTTCCACGCATTATTCCTAAGGTCCTACCTACCAGGTCAAAGTGGCTTAAAATCTAGGAATTAGCTGCTACATGGTCTATTCCACTTGAACTTTCTACTAATCCACCCTGTTCTTCTAAGGAACATACTATAGGATAAAATAAGATAAAGTAATTACCCCACTAATCCTCTTTCATGATCCAGTAGAAATACTTCTATTACACCCACTGATCATGCTTATTTATCACTAGTACTATTCTTTCATAAACTGTCAAGGTCCTGCCTCCCTTCTCAAGCAGAAATCTCTCCCCCCTGCCTTTTCAAGCCTCATGTCTAGAGCAAATCCAAGCAGCAGCTTGTGACAAGGAGAAGAAAAAGAAGACTAAAAAAGAACAACCCCAAAAAAAGCAAGTGATGATGCCTTCATCCCACCTTCCTCAACCATAACCCTTCCTTGAATCCAACTCACTTCCCCTGTTTTTTCCCCTACACACTTGTCCATCAATTACCCTCAGAACGAAATCATCTCTCTGAATTTCCAACAATACCCATCATTTCAACACACTTTTCTATCCTTTTAACATACACATAGTGAATTTAACTGTTTAATTTTTTCGGTGGGAATGACACAAATTGTGCAATCTTTAGGTTTAAGCTCAATAGAATGCAGCCCCACAAGAAATGATGGGTTATACCAAAATGCCCATCTCAATCCAACCCTTAATAACAACACCCATTCTCCCTCCTCAGCAGCTTTAGACACAGTTTCAGCAGAGAGAAAGAGGAGGAGGCAGGGGAGACAAGAGGAAGAAGAAGGGGAGGAAGAGCAGTTGACGTTTTTGGGCGTATTTTTGAGTGTTGCTAAGAGATCTGTTTTTGGGTGTTCTTCTGATTGGGAGAGTGATAAGGGAGGATTATCAGCGGCTATATCATCATCAGCTCCTTTTGGAATGGAGATTGGGTTGCCTACAAATGTAAGGCATCTTGCCCATGTCACCTTTGATAGATTCAATGGCTTCCTTGGCTTGCCCGTTGAGTTTGAGCCTGAAGTTCCAGGGAGAGCTCCTAGTGCTAGGTCTGTTCTCACTTCTGCATTCTCATACTTTTCTTCTTGTTTATCTAATTTTTCACTTCTGGCATTTTTCTTCTTTCTTCGTGTCCGAATTTGCTATTAAAGATAACTTCTGTGTTTGTCGGAGTAAAACCCATCTTAGTAATTTTCGTTTATTCACAATTTTTTGGTCTAAGATCTCTAATAGATTCCATAACTTTGAAATTACTGACTACTTTGAAATTTTTCCCAAAAAAATAAAATATAAAATGAACATATTCATTGATGTTAATTGATCATACAATATCTGAAGTTTCATCCGAAGGTGTTGTAATATTTTCATAAGATCAACTTACATTGTCAATTATTCAAAAACAATTTCTATGCTAACATACACTGGATGGATCCACTAAAAGCTTGAATTGAATTGGTGTTGGGGATTGCTCCACAAAAGAATTAGCTAGTGGGTCCTCCTTTGGGTTTTCTCTTTGTCTTCATGAGATATCTTTGAAGTCACTCTTTATATTCTTAATAGAGTTGCAGTTGCTTAAAGACATTTATTTCATATTTTTCTTTTGTTTTCAAAAGTAAATTTTGCTTATAGTTCAAATATGCATTCTTTTTTCATAACGACGTACCAACAAATATGACCTCCTCCCCAAAACCCAAAAAAAAAAAAAAAAACAAACCCAAAAAAAGTCCTTATCAACTTCTTGTTTGAATGAATACGTACGGCTTCTAAGTTTGGTCTCCATTAACTTCTCCTTTGAATGAATATGTACAACTCTTTAGGTCGTAAGTTGCTAGATTAGATCCATCAAATTTAGACCAAAAAAGATTACAATAAACTTTGTCCTATTGTTTGATTCATGAATTGACCAAAACATCCTATTGACTCATTTTAACTTGATCAAATATTAATACAACCTAAAACAAGACATTTATTAGTTCTACTTCTATTTATGAGGATGGCACACGCCAAACAATCGTGTGTCAACATGAAATCAAAAATATTTAACACAGGAAAACATGTCATTGGCAGCCTTGAATCAAATTTGGTTATTTACGAGTGACACGATAATTAAATAAGTCTACCTGTATCTAGCTGAATTGTTGGTTCTAAATGAATCTAATTTGCTACATATATTGATTTTGACATTTTAAAAAAATGGCTACATGCAGTGCAACAGTGTTTGGAGTTTCAACAAATTCCATGCAACTTTCCTTTGACACCAGAGGAAATAGTGTGCCCACAATACTCCTGCTAATGCAACACCGGTTATACGCATTAGGCGGCCTCCAAGTAAAACACTTCTCTTATCCCCTCCACCCCCCCCCCCCCCCAAAAAAAAAAAAATTCTGAACATGTTTTCAAGATTTATTTTTTTTTCCCCAATTGCTATGAAAATTGAACTCAACGAACATTTCAGGCCGAGGGAATTTTCAGAATCAATGCTGATAATGGGCAGGAAGAGTATGTGAGGGATCAACTGAACCGAGGACTTATTCCTGACAATGTCGGCATTCACTGCTTGGCTGGTCTAATTAAGGTATCCTTAGCTAATTTCTTGCTAAAACTAGCTTATTTATCCCCCTTCCTAAGAGGCAATGCCTATGCCAAACTGAGATCTATCTGATTACCTGTCTGAAAAATGATATATGACCTAATATTGATCAGAACTCTTGTTATCTGATTTCAACTTGAACTCAAAACATCCTAACTTGAAATAAAGCCAAGTCAAAGTTGGCCCCATCATGGAGTCGATAACAACCCATTAACAAAAATATTTGAGGTTTTACAAGGGTTGATCATAGTTATCCAAAGAAAGGTCATGTACTCAAGTGCTCTATATAGGCGTAAGATGGCTAGCTAGTAAATTCTAAGAGGACTGGTACTAGATGCGTGAGTCTAACTTACATTGGCTTTTATGCCTAGATGCGTGAGTCTAACTCTCGCTTACAATGGCTTTTATGCCTCCTCTGGCACCCAAAGATAAAGGTCAAGTCATGACTCTACATAAGATAGAATCCATATAACCCAGTTCTAAAGTTACCTAATCCATGCATGACCTATTTCAAAACATTGTACACGCCAGATATTGATGGATGTGAAAGTTGAAAGTTGAAACATATCCAAACTGACGCGACCTTACTTGTGAACATAACAAGCCCCTTCCAATTTCCAACCTGATACAGAAGTCACCCAACCCAAACCAGAGCTGAATCCGCATTCGTGTGCATTGCAGGCTTGGTTCAGAGAACTTCCAACAGGAGTTTTGGACTGTCTCTCCCCTGAGCAAGTGATGCAATCTCAGACAGAAGAGGAATGCACTTGGCTCGCAAGGCTTCTCCCCCCAACAGAGACTGCTCTTTTAGATTGGGCTATTAACCTCATGGCTGATGTGGCCCAGTTTGAAGACCTAAACAAGATGAATGCTCGAAATGTGGCTATGGTATTTGCCCCAAACATGACCCATGTAAGTTTATGGTTTTATTGCTGGCTTTTATTCGCAACACTCACAATTCTTCTTTGGTTTATTGCTGCCTTTTTGTTTTCAGCACTCACCGTTGTTCTAATATTTGATTGCTCCGAATTGGAAGTTGTTGATATATTTATCCTGACAAACATCAATGATCCATATGACTCTCCAAGTGATTATATAGTTATGAAGGGAAGAACATTCGAAAAAAGGGAAGGAGATTTCATGCAAACTAGGCTAGTTCTTAGCCCAAACCAGTCTAAGAGCAGAGTTAGCTTGGTTTGTCACTTGGTCTAATAGATTATATCAAGGGAGGACAGTCAGTCAATGGACTGGCCTGCTTGATTTGACCCACCCTGACCTTGGGCTGCCTACCACTACTTGAAATTATGCTCCATTATTTCTTTTCGCGTTGGTAAAGTACCCAATCCAGTCACATCTAGATCAAGTGGTAATGTTGCCTACAGTTGGATCTCCCCAGACCCCGCGAAAGCGGGACTCACACTGGGAGGAGGTGGTGGTGGTGGTGGTGTTGGTAAAGTACCCAATCCAGTCACATCTAGATATGATGGCACCCTGAGGGGGAAAGACGACAGGAAGGGACATCGCTAAGAGAAGGGATGTCTTGAAAGGAACTCAACTCCCTTGAGTGCAAGTCGGGCTTCCTACGACTAAGCCATTCGTATGATGGGCTAAGGTTATCCATTAGTTTCTCAAGATTGTCTATGATTATGAAGTTTTAGGTTGACTATTTCCCAAAATTTTCCTTTTTTTGTGTCTATCTTTGCTTTTCTTATAGCACAGTTTTTCCACTAAATCTATGCTTGTCTCCATGAAAAGGCACCCAACCAATATGATGGTCTTTGTTAAATGCAGATGGATGACCCTCTAACAGCATTGATGCATGCAGTCCAAGTGATGAATTTCCTCAAGAGACTCATAGAAAAGACCCTTAGAGAAAGAGAGGATTCCATACTTGATTCAGCTCTTGAATCTTTTAGCAGAGATCCATCAGGAGGAAATGATCATCTTTATCCCTTGCAAACAATCCCTGAAGAGAGCAATGACCACGATGATCAAGAAGACGAGCATTCTAAATCATCTCATCCTGCTGCAGATGATAATTTCCAAATGGGTGATGAAGCTGCCCAAGGAGATGACAACCTAACAGCTGAAGTCAAGGAAAATGAAATTACCAGAGCCAAATCTAAAGTGAGAAAGACTTCTACTGCAAGACTTCTACTGCTGGAAAGGGTTCAAGAAAGACCAGTGAAAGGCTTGCGGCACAGGTAATTAAGGGAGCCAGCCTTGTCAGTAGTGTGAACCTTGGGACACACAGAATTGAAGCTTGGCGGTGAAATTCATAAATACCTAGAGAACACAAGATTGAAATTGAATTTGCCCTTGGAAAATGCATCATATGATTTCAGATGGTTTAAAGCTTGTATGTTTATGGGTGTTGCTAATTTGATTACCTGTTCTGAGTACGTTTTGGATTTCTTGTGAAAGCTAACATCTCCATCCTAGCAAGTGTAGGCCTGGAGGTTTTGCATAAGGTTTTGCTTGCTATTGTTTTTGTGCCTGGACTGTTATAAAATATGTTGCACTTGTTTTACAGAACTTGCTTAGTTTTATCTACAAACCTTAGCAAAATCTGCATGCCCTCGAATATTCTATTAGATTATTTTTCCTTTGTTACAAATCCTAACCCAACCAATCTAGGTCGGGCATTGCAGTGAGGGTCAGATCACCAATGTAAGCAGCCTTTCCCCTAAATAGTAGAGGGGTTGTTTCTATTGATCAGATTTTAAACCTACTGTCTAACACAAAATCTAGATAAGATCAAATGAATAAATCTGACATGATATTATAAGGACATAAGGCATTGAGAAGTTTCTCACCTTGCCATATACATGTTGCTTATCATGCTAGCCTCCATTCCTTGGCAGAGATGACAACAGAAATAACAATATTGCATATCAGTTTCTACCCATTGTCTTTGCAAGAAGATGACCCCTTGGTGAACTTATGGAAATAAGTTGCATTTGTAACAATGAAACTCGAGCCTATGCTCTTGCAAACCAACTTAGTAAATAAGTACCAGGACTCACATACTCTAAGATTAGTCATCACACAACCCTCCTCTGTCCTGGACATTGTGTTAAGGAATGTAAAGCTTGTCGTGGAGCTACAAATTTAACCACTACTTCGACTTATAAATAATATTTATAGCATAGGAAAGTAGGGATCGATCCCATGAGGAAAGATTATGTCAAAAGGCTACTTTAATTCTAAATGATTTCACTACTCTAATTTATTGTTTCTATTCTTTGTAATTCTAAAATAAATCAAATTTAATAAATAAAAATCTAGAAAAATACTTAATATTACTCCTAAATATTCTAAATTTAATTCTGAAAATAAAAAAGTAAATAGCTATCCTAAATAATCTAGAAAACTAAAAACAGAATAATAACACAATAATCAACTAAAAAGTGAAACAGAAAATAACAAACAGAAAATTAATATTAAAAAAATCACAAACAGTAACCTAAACTAATATTCTTCAAGTTTATAAGCTTATAACTCCAGAATTATATCCAATTAATTTTGGAAAAATTAAAACAGAAAATTACTGCAGATTAATAAAACAGAAAATTAAATATAAAATTAGAAAATAAATAAAATGCACTAATATAATTACGAAATTAATTAATAAAATACCCTAATTTAAGGATATAATTTTCTGGACTCAATAACACCTAAAAAACATGAAATAAATATTATAAACGCAATTTTCAGATTTATTGAAATAAAAACCTGCACATATCCGATTCACGAAATAATTCTGAAAAATTATCAAATAATTTCCAAAAATTGCGAAATTAAATAGAGGAAGATTTGGACACTATATAAACCCTAGAATAGATTAAAACTTGAAAAAAACCGAAAGGAACTATTTTTAGCCTAATTTTTAACAAATCGGTAATTAAACGGCATAACAGAATATAAATCAAATCTGAAAATTATAATCACTCTAAAAATCAAAATCTAACTAATCTAAAATTACCAAGACACTCCTAAAAGACTATTTGTTGATTATATTTAGTTTTGATGATAACAAATCCAAGAGTAACCTATTTGTCTAAGTAATGTTGTTCCAAACAAGCTCTGCAAACAGGGCCTAATACACCGTTGTTCCTACACCGCTGTTTGTGATATTTTATTTACCTGGTGGCTAAATATTGAGAACAAGTCTTAGGAATAGGTTCCGAGCTTCAGTGACACAAGATCAGCAAATAACACATATGGTTTAAGTCTTAAGGAACATTCAGCTACACAAGATCACTCAAGGAATCAAGGTGACCAAGGTGTTTTGGAGCAGCATATTCACTCTTGACAAGACAACTAATTCTTACAAGGAGTCTTGGTTAATTTAGTTTTTATCTTTTAGACTCTTGTTAATATGCCAATCTTGAAAGTATCATTTTTAGCACTTCTTGAAAACGGTTTTCGAAAAGTTGCTTTGGGACACCATTTCCAAACAACCCTGCAAACAGGGTGCCTAGGGTGTTCTCAAAAACTACAGCAGCTACATCAGTCTTATCTGGAAATTTGCTTCGGTTGGCTGCCAGATCTAAAAAGATTTATTTTGAATTTGAAAAAAAAAAAATTGCAAAACCGTTTTTGCTAAAGATTTCTCTTGAAAGATTCTTATCCCTTATTTTTAGGTCTTGATTGAATTTGGGATAAATCAAGATTTTATCCTTTTCAAGCTAGATTACTCGGCCAAGATATTTTAAGAAAATCTTCTCTCCTCTCTTAGCCGTTGGAAATCTTTGGTGAATCTTCTAAGCGACTAAAAATAGAGGATTTTCCCTATCTTTTGAAAAGAATAGCCGTTGGGTTGTGCGTTTAAATATTGAAATTCTCTCTCCCATTTGACAATCCGGTTTTTACAAAGAAGTAAGAGATTTTTAGAGCTGAATTTCAAAGAGAAAAACCGTGAGAAGATTGTGCTTAACTGAGCTTTCAATTTCTTGGCATAATAGGACTTCATTGTACCTTACATCTGCTTAAGTCAGAAGCACCCCAGTAAGGTGTTTTGTACCCCTGTTCTCAGAACAGAAAGTGAGTGAGTGTGTCCTCAGTCGTGTGGACTTTGGACGTGTCCTATCTGGTGAGATTGGACGTGGTGTAACCTGTCTTAGGGAAGAAGGTTACGTGGGTTACAAGTTGTAACAAGGAGTATTGCTTTTGTAACGTTTTCAGCCCGTTAGTGAAGTGGTTAAATCCTACACGAGGTAGGTCGTGGTTTTTCACACTTCAGTTGGGCTAGAGGTGTTTTCCACGTAAAAATTGTGTGTGCTTTATTTCCGCATTTGTTACTTTGAATTTCGCTACTGAATCAATTGAGAACAACCGCTACAAACAAGGCGTAAGGTTGTTTGTGATTTACAAACAATCTCTGCAATCAAGTGCTACGGTTGTTTGTCAGTTATTAGGCGAAAATCGACCACCACAATTCACCCCCCTCTTGTGGTTGTGTACTCTTGGAATTCAACAAGTGGTATCAGAGCGGGTTCTCTCAAAAGGGCTAACACCTTGAGAGATTCTGAAGATGAGTACACCACAAGGAATCCTTGAAGGGCAATCCATTACTCGTCCACCCTATTTCAACGGCCAACATTATAGTTGGTGGAAGAATAGGATGGAGAACTATATTCAGGCAGAAGATTATGAATTATGGATGCTCATCAAGAACGGGCCCCTTGTTCCCACCAAGGTGCTTGAAGATGGTAAGAAGGTTCCCAAGGAACCCATAGAGTTTGATGGTGAAGACTATAAGAAAATGGAAAAGAATGCCAAGGCCAAGAAGCTATTATATTTTGGCCTAGGTCCAGATGAATATACACGTATCTCGGAGTATGAGTCAGCTCAGGAGATATGGAATGCCCTCCAAGTAGCTCATGAAGGAACAAGTCAAGTCAAACAATCACGTATTGAGCTACTTATGAGGCAATATGAGTTGTTTGATATGGGTGATCGTGAGAACGTGATGGATATGTACACACGCTTCACCCACATAACAAACGAGCTAAAATCCCTGGGAAAATCCTTCACCACAGAAGAGCTGGTGAGGAAGATTCTAAGGATTTTGCCTCGGTCTTGGGAAGCGAAGGTGACAGCCATCCAAGAAGCTAAAGACATGAACAAGATCACCCTCGACGAGTTGATTGGCAATCTTCAAACCTATGAACTCAGAAAGAACTCACAACAAAAAGAGGAGCAGAAGAAGGATCGTGGGCTTGCCTTGAAAGCACAAGAGGATGATGACTCTGACCTTGAGGATGAAGAGATGGCCTTAATGACAAGAAAGTTCAAGAAATTCTTCAAAAAGGTCAAAGAAAACAGCAAAAGAAAAGACTTCAGTAAGTCCAGAAACACCCCCCGAGAACAGTTCACAGGGTGTTTCAAGTGTGGCAAACCAGATCACATTGTGAAGAACTGTCCACTACTTCGAGAAGAGCAAGAGCAAGAACACCCCAGGAAACAAGGTAGAAAACAAGCTGCAAGCAGTTCTGGGAGACGATTCTCAAAGGCTATGCTTGCTGCCTGGGGAGATTCCTCTGAGGATGAAGGTGAGTCTGAAACTGATGAAGGTGCTATAGCTCTCATGGCACAAAGTGACACGGATTCAGATGATGAATCAACAAACAGCCTTACTGATCTCAAGAACAAGGTACGTGGTCTCAATAAAGCAACTCTCGAAGAACTTTTGTATACCTTGATGGATACTTGTGCTGAATTGAAACGAGATGTCCGAGACCTAGAACTAGAAAATGAGATCCTTAAAAATGAAAAACTGGGCTTACATGAAAATATTAATACGCTCAAAGAAAACCTCTTTATAAAAGAAGGAGATTATTCTCGAATGGAGGAAAAACTCTTTGAGGTGGAAGGAATGGTTGAGTCCTTGCTCAGGGAGAACAAGGGTTTGCATGCTAATATAGAAAAACTGGAAACCGAGCTTATCACAACCAAGCGCTGGAACAAGTCCTCACAAGCCCTTGATTGGTTAAACACTCACCACAGTCGAAACAAAAAGGGACTTGGATATAAGCCTAAACGAACAGTTTACCCAATTCATAGAAAGTATGTGGGATTACCTGAAAACATTGTTTGCTTTCATTGTGGTAAAACTGGTCACTATCGATATTCATGTCCTCTGAGAAGGTATGTCATTGAAAAAAATGAAAGGTATGTGAAACAAATCTGGATTAGAAAAGATGAGCTTTACTTGTCTAAAAGAATGGGACCCAAGTGGATCTGGGTTCCCAAAACTAACCTGTGATTTGTTTTGCAGGCTGAAGTGAGAGAGAACAACCCCACAAACAACCCAGCAAACAGGGTAAGAAACACCCTGTCAAACAGATCAGAAAACAACCTTGAAAACAGGCAGCTGTGGTATGTTGATAGTGGGTGTTCGCGGCATATGACTGGAGAAAAATCAAACTTTCTCTCACTTACAGCTTCAACCGGTGGGAGCGTGGCTTTTGGCAACGGCAAGTCTGGGACAATTGTCGGTGTAGGTAGCATTGGTAAAACTCTCTCCCACTCAATTGATAATGTGCACTTAGTTGATGGTTTAAAGCATAATTTACTAAGTGTGTCCCAACTGTGTGACAAGAACAACCTAGTGGTGTTCTCACGAACACATTGCTTGGTTGTCAATGTCAACACAGGAGATGTCGTATTAAGGGGGAAGCGACACAAAAATGTTTACAAAGTATGTATTTCCACTCTTCCCCAAAACAACCTGACTTGTTTGAGTGCTGTGAATGATGACATAATGCTCTGGCACAAGAGACTAGGTCATGCAAGCCTTACTCTTTTAAACAAACTTGTTTCAAAAGACCTGGTTATTGGACTACCTTCCATCAAATTTAATGATGACAAGGTATGTGAAGCTTGTGCAAAAGGCAAACAAGTCAGATCTTCTTTTAAATCGAAAAAATGTGTAAGCACTACCCGACCTCTAGAATTATTACACATTGATTTGTGTGGTCCCATGAGGATAACTAGTAGAGGTGGGAAAAAGTATGTGCTTGTTGTAGTGGATGATTACTCTCGATTTACTTGGACCTTGTTTTTGGCATCCAAAGATGAAACCTTTGAGAATTTTATTGCCTTTCTCAAAAAGGTTGAAAAGAGAGTAGGACACTCCTTAATTAGCTTGAGATCTGATCATGGAACTGAGTTTGAAAATGCAAGTTTTATCAACTATTGTAATGAACATGGTGTTGATCATAACTTCTCAGCTCCAAGAACACCCCAACAAAATGGGGTGGTTGAGCGCAAAAATCGCACCCTGGAAGACATGACCAGAACAATGCTTATTGCTAGTGGTCTTCCTAGGTATTTCTGGGTAGAAGCATTGAACATCTCATGTTACATTATAAATAGATGCATGATCAGACCCATTTTGAACAAAACTCCTTATGAACTTTTCAAGGGCAGAAAACCCAATATTACGCACCTAAGAACATTTGATTGTAGGTGTTTTGTACGTAATAATGGGAAGGATGCCTTAGGAAAGTTTGACCCCAGGAGTAATCAGGCAATATTTCTTGGCTATTCTTCTCACAGCAAGGCATACAAAGTCTTTAACAAAAGGACCTTGTGTGTTGAGGAAAGTGTGCATGTGCTTTTTAATGAATCTAACTTGTTGAGTGAGAATGATGCACAGGAAGATGAACTTGAATTAGGTCTTGTTCGAAAAGAAGTGTTGCTCCAAGATAAACGAGGTAAGAACACCATGGAGAAAATAACTCCTGAAGGTGTTCCTCAGAACAGCAGGCAAGGTGAACACCAAATAGGGGGAAACACCGTTGAACCCTGTTCGGGACCATGTTCTTCAGGAACAGGCTTACAAACAGGTGCAGAAACAGGCTCAGGAGTGATCGTAAGCTTGATATTACGACTAGAGTAGAGCATGGGTCTGTGGATCCTCTTACTCCACGACCATGGAAGTACCATAGTTCGCACCCCCTTGATCAACTTCTGTCTGATATTAACAGTGGAGTGCAAACTAGGTCTAAGCTTAAGAATTTCTGTGCTTTCTATGCTTTTCTCTCTAATATTGAGCCAAAGAGTGTGAATGAAGCTCTTGCAGATTCAGATTGGGTCACGGCAATGCAAGAAGAGCTCCATCAATTTGAAAGAAACAAAGTATGGCACCTTGTACCTAAACCTGCAGAGAGAACAATCATTGGAACCAAGTGGGTGTTCCGAAACAAACTGGATGAGTTAGGAACAGTCACTAGGAACAAGGCACGGCTGGTTGTTCAAGGGTATAATCAAGAAGAAGGGATCGATTATGAAGAAACCTTTGCACCAGTTGCTAGAATTGAGGCTATTCGAATCTTAATAGCCTTTGCAGCTCATATGGAAATCAAGCTATATCAAATGGACGTGAAAAGTGCATTCCTCAACGGATACCTTAAAGAAGAGGTGTATGTCAAACAAACCCCTGGTTTTGAAAACAGTGAATTTCCTAACCATGTTTTCAAACTTGACAAAGCTCTTTATGGCCTAAAACAAGCTCCTAGAGCTTGGTACGAACGGTTGTCAAGTTTTTTAATTGAAAATGATTTTAGAAGAGGCAAGGTAGACAATACCTTGTTTCTAAAATCTAAGGGGGAACATTTATTGATTGTCCAAATATATGTTGATGACATTATATTTGGTGCAACTCATCATGATTTATGCAATGAATTTTCAAATATGATGAGGAGTGAGTTTGAGATGAGCATGATGGGTGAGCTTAACTTTTTCTTAGGCTTACAAATCAAGCAAACTCCAAACGGCACCATGATCCATCAACAAAAGTATATCAAGGAGCTACTTAAGCGTTTTGGGATGGAGTTGGCCAAACCCGTAGACACTCCTATTTCTCCTTCAACCAGGTTGGTTATGGATGATGGGAGTCCCTCAGTTGAGGAGAAACTCTATAGGGGTATGATTGGGTCACTCCTATACCTAATCGCTAGTAGACCAGATATTGTTTTTAGTGTTGGTTTATGTGCCCGTTTTCAGTCTAATCCTAAGGAAACTCATCTTAAGGCTGTGAAACGGATACTAAGATATTTGAAACATACACCCAATTTAGCCTTATGGTATCCTAGAGGTTGCAATTTTGATCTTGTTGGATATGCTGATGCTGACTATGCTGGATTCCTAGTTGATAGAAAGAGTACCTCAGGTATGGCTCACTTTCTTGGACCTTGTTTGGTATCTTGGGCTACCAAGAAGCAACATTCTGTTGCCATGTCCACAGTAGAAGCTGAATATGTTGCAGCAGCTTCATGTTGTGCTCAACTGTTATGGATAAGGCAACAGCTTAAGGACTTTTGTGTTGACACTGGATGCATTCCTATTTTTTGTGATAACACAAGTGCAATTAACATTGCCAAAAATCCATGTCAACATAAAAGAACAAAGCATATTGACATTCGACATCATTTCTTGAGAGATAATCTTGAAAAAGGTTTAATCTCTATGAATTTTTGCACAACGGAAAATCAAATTGCTGATATATTCACTAAGGCACTAGCTAGAGATCAATTTGAGAGAAATAGACTGGAACTAGGGTTGGTGAGAACACCCTGAGATACCTGTTTCCAGAACATGAACTGGGTTTGGTAAGATCAACCTTTACACCCTGTTCTCTCCCCCTATTTGCAAATCTTATTAACAACGGATGTGATTGCATACACTCGAATTGCGTGCATTTTGTCTCTACTTATCCACTTAGTGCAGCATAAGGAGATGTACTGGAGCCGCCTTAATACCATTAAGTCCAATCAAGATCAGACGGCAAAGAACAGGCATAACGAAGAGAACAGGTACGCCCCTTGGTTGCTCGATGTGTTTTCTTTCCTTCCCAAGGCACAAGCTTTTAATGCTCACACCCGTTGCAAACCGAGAAATCTTCTAAAGATTTTGGGTGCTCTCTCTCTCTCTCTCTTTATATGCCCTGTTCTCAGTTCTGCCGTTCATCTCGCACACAAGCAAAACCTGAAAACCCTGCAAAAACCTTAAACCCTAATCTCTCTCTTCTAGCAACAATGGCTCCCAACAACTCCTCTCAATCAAAAGCCCTCGTTCTTGCGTCCTCAATCCCTGCTCCCCCTCGCCCAATCCTGTACAAGCCTTTCAAATTCTTGAAAAGCTTGTCCCTACAATCAGTGGGAATGGGGATGGATGATATTCCCTTCGAGTGTGGAAGGGAATTGGTGTTCCTTGTAGGGACAATTGCTTGTCCCATTAAAGTCGAGTCAGAGGGTACACTATCGGGGTCTCAAGACCAACTCTTGGAAACCCCTGAAGGGTTTAATTTTGAGCCCTATTCTTCTGGGTTGTTTCCTGACACAGCGACAGAAACAGGGGCTGCCTCTGTCGAAGGTGTGTATGAGGAGGATCTGAATGTCGACTTCCAAGGGAAGTCGAATGAGACATCAGAGGAGAGTTTAGAGAAGGGTTCTCTCCCTGAGGCTGAAACCCCCACTCCGGTCGCTCAAACTGGAGAGAAAAGGAAAAGGGTGAAAATAGTGGCCAGGCGTAGCAGAACGCCAAGAACAAGGCCACAACCAAGGTCTCAGCCCTCTCAAACTCCCTCTTCTCCACAATCCTCCAAGCCTTCTCGCAAATCTGCGAGAATAGCTTTTCAATCCTCTCACCGTATCTCCAAACCCTCTGCTCCTGTCATCGAGGAGATTTCCTCCTCTTCTACCGAAGGGTTCTCGAGTTCTGACTCTGAGAACACCGCCTTCAAACAGGGGACACCGGTGTTCTCCGAGTCCTCTGAAGAACAAGCCCCTCCAAAATCAACCACTAAACCTACTGTGAAGCCCTCTCCTGCAAAAACACCCCTCAAGCGAAAGCCCAGAACAGCCCCCCTACCAGAAGCTACCACCTCTGTTCCTGCCCCCAAACGCCCAAAGCAGTTCACTCCCTCTCCTATGTCTGACAAACATGCGCAGTTGCTTAAGCGCAATGTCGTCAGGGGGAAGGTAGTGAATGTAAGCTTTTTCGAGGAACAGGGTCTGGGGGTGTTCCTGACCAAGTTGCGCGCTCAAGGCTGGCTCGACTTGTTTACAAACACCCAACTGGGGTGTTCTGTGCCTGAGTTGGCTGAGTTTTACGCCAACTGCAGTGTCACCGAAGGGGTGGTGACTAGTTTTGTGAATGGGCAACGCATTAAGGTTGATGCGCCCACACCTGGGAAAATTTTGGGAGTACCCTCCCAAGGCTTTGACGTGTATGTGAGGGAAGACAAAACAGCCCTAGAAACAGCCAGGCTCCTAGAGGTGTCCCAACGTCTCAGTCAAAAACAGGGCCTGAGAACACCCCTCTCTGTTAAGAAGAGTGAAATGACCTCCCTGCACCAACTATTGTTTATGTTCACTATCAAGAACATAATTCCGCGAGGTCAAGGGCGAAACTCAGCTGATGCCCTCGATCAATGCCTGGTGGACTTACTGGATCGGGAGGAACCAATCAACCTCCCTGCAATCATGATTTGCCACATAGGGCGAATTGCGAACACCACCCGGGCCCATGATCTTGGATATGGGTTTCTGCTGACAAGGGTGTTTGAGCACCTTGGGATAGTGCTCACACGGCGAGTGGAGGCCCAAGTCGTTGATGAGATTGGGATTGACACTCTGCTCGGGTGTGGCTATGAGGTTGGCGAAGGGTCAGTCTCCAAACAGGGTCGTCGACCACCTCGACCACCTGTTTCTGGGCAACCTTCCATCAAACTTGAGGCTGTTTTTGAGGACAATGCTCGCCTCAAGGATGAGCTCTCAGCTGTCAAGGCTGCTCTTGCTGAGGAGCAAGCCCTCTCCGCCAAACGCCATGAGGAATTGCTTGCCCTTCTCTCCACTCTTGCCCCCAGCATTCCTCCTCTGCAAACGAGACCACCCCCTGCAACCTGATTCTCTAGGCTGTTCTCTTGTCTCCTCCTCCCATCTTCGTTTTTGGCATTGTACTGTTTTTAATGCAATATCTCCTTAATGATGCTTCTTGCACCTTATTTAGTTTTGATGATAACAAATCCAAGAGTAACCTATCTGTCTAAGTAATGTTGTTCCAAACAAGCTCTCCAAACAGGGCCTAATACACCGTTGTTCCTACACCGCTGTTTGTGATATTTTATTAACCTGGTGGCTAAATGTTGAGAACAAGTCTTAGGAACAGGTTCCGAGCTTCAGTGACACAAGATCAGCAAACAACACATATGGTTTAAGTCTTGAGGAACATTCAGCTACACAAGATCACCCAAGGAATCAAGGTGACCAAGGTGTTTTGGAGCAGCATATTCACTCTTGACAAGACAACTAATTCTTACAAGGAGTCTTGGTTAATTTAGTTTTTATCTTTTAGACTCTTGTTAATATGCCAATCTTGAAAGTATCATTTTTAGCACTTCTTGAAAACGGTTTTCGAAAAGTTGCTTTGGGACACCATTTTCAAACAACCCTGCAAACAGGGTGCCTAGGGTGTTCTCAAAAACTACAGCAGCTACATCAGTCTTATCTGAAAATTTGCTTCGGTTGGCTGCCAGATCTAAAAAGATTTGTTTTGAATTTGAAAAAAAAAATTGCAAAACCGTTTTTGCTAAAGATTTCTCTTGAAAGATTCTTATCCCTTATTTTTAGGTCTTGATTGAATTTGGGATAAATCAAGATTTTATCCTTTTCAAGCTAGATTACTCGGCCAAGATATTTTAAGAAAATCTTCTCTCCTCTCTTAGCCGTTGGAAATCTTTGGTGAATCTTCTAAGCGACTAAAAATAGAGGATTTTCCCTATCTTTTGAAAAGAATAGCCGTTGGGTTGTGCGTTTAAATATTGAAATTCTCTCTCCCATTTGACAATCCGGTTTTTACAAAGAAGTAAGAGATTTTTAGAGCTGAATTTCAAAGAGAAAAACCGTGAGAAGATTGTGCTTAACTGAGCTTTCAATTTCTTGGCATAATAGGACTTCATTGTACCTTACATCTGCTTAAGTCAGAAGCACCCCAGTAAGGTGTTTTGTACCCCTGTTCTCAGAACAGAAAGTGAGTGAGTGTGTCCTCAGTCGTGTGGACTTTGGACGTGTCCTATCTGGTGAGATTGGACGTGGTGTAACCTGTCTTAGGGAAGAAGGTTACGTGGGTTACAAGTTGTAACAAGGAGTGTTGCTTTTGTAACGTTTTCAACCCGTTAGTGAAGTGGTTAAATCCTACACGAGGTAGGTCGTGGTTTTTCACACCTCAGTTGGGCTAGAGGTGTTTTCCACGTAAAAATTGTGTGTGCTTTATTTCCGCATTTATTACTTTGAATTTCGCTACTGAATCAATTGAGAACAACCGCTACAAACAAGGCGTAAGGTTGTTTGTGATTTACAAACAATCTCTGCAATCAAGTGCTACGGTTGTTTGTCAGTTATTACGCGAAAATCGACCACCACAATTCACCCCCTCTTGTGGTTGTGTACTCTTGGAATTCAACACTATTCTTTTGGGGGGGTTAAACGAAATTTATATCAAAGCTAATAATTGTAGAATAAAATTTGACAAAGTAAACAAATTAACTAAAAGCCACAAATAATTATCAAAAGATATCAAATTTATGAAAAATGCTTAGCATAATCTGTATCCACCATGCAAATTAATATTTATCATTAACGCACAAGTCGATTTCATCCATGAGTTAAACTGTAGAAGACACCACCAGCGGATCTTCCCCGTTTTTCCTTATATTATAGTTTAATTAGGTCCAGCCTTAACATAAACCCTACTAATTTGATAACCCTTACACCAGCGCAAGAATTTAATCAAATTAGAGCATTACGTACTAGAAAAATATCATCTAACGCTTTGTAACTAATTTACCAACAAATCGATTTAACAAAGATCTATAAAGATTACCTATTTAAAAGAGACGGGTTTGAGCCATCCATGATTAATTAGGGTGATATTAATGCTTAACAGACGATAACTTTTACGTATTAAAGCCCTTTAAACTATCATATGCATTCGTATTAAACTGACTAGCATGCATTCTAATTAATATAATTCGAATATCATGAACGATAAATACTAATCGCTATAGAATCATGAATATAAATCAAAATTTCAAAATAATTAATTTAGCATGGTTTCAAATAGATTATATCAAACACGAAAAAATTTCTCACTCATATTAATAATAAAATCATAATAATAAATCAAATATTTCATATTTAATAATATGAAGAGTTCAAATTAATAAAACCACAAAGAGAAATTAAAATAAAAAGAAAGCACTATGAATTGGAGTCAACGTAGAAGATGATGATGATGATTATGGTCGATGATGCATCCGGTGTGTAGAGGAGGCAGTGGCGTGGGGAGGTTTTCTTGGTGAGGAAGAAGGAGGCTGCTGGGGTTGAAGCGTGAAGGTGAGATTGATGGTGATGATGATGATATATATATATATATATGATGAGGTTGAAGGGGTGCGATGGAAGAGGGCTAGGTATGTGGTTGGCGAGGAAAAAGGAAGATGGTGATTTTTATGGGTTGTGACGTGATGTTATAGTTATGTGGTGTTGATGGCGAGATTATGATTTATAGTGAGGGTGATTAGGGTTAATGAATAGGGTTTTCTTCTTCCTTTCTTCCTTAGATTTCTTCTCCCTCAAGACTTCTAGCTCTTCTCCAACTTTTGAAACACTAGCCCAATTAAATAATTATAGAAATAATATTTTCCATAAATTATTAATTTTGGACCGTCTTTATAGCCAAGCGTGTAAAATCCGAGCTTCGACGTCCTCTCTTCTCTTCTTTATTTTATTAATGCTAAACCTGAAAAATATATAAAATAAGGTAAATTAAACAAAATAATATATATAATATAATCAAAATAATTATTAAAACAACGTATGATTTTTGACTTAACAAGGAACACAAATGACAATTATAATCTCTCACTCTGCGCCCAAATGCAGCTTTTACATACCCTCTATCAAACCGTTTAGTTTATCCAGCATTCCGTGAATCTCATTTTCTTGAGCATGATGAGACCTATCTCCAACAAAGCATACATGAATCCTCCGTATCTGGTAAATATAGCCAAGGTCTTTTATAAGTTCTAGCCCTCTTACTGTCATTCTGACTTTCCTTGTGCCCTCCATATCCCCGGCATCCATGCCTGCATCAGATCATAAGACATAGTACTCTTCACTTGTAGCATCAGTGTCGATGACTTTTTGGACAGCAAACTCTACTAGTCCAACATTTTTATGGACCCTAAAGGCACCGGTACAGTCCCTGGGGTAGCGTTGGGTAGCTGTGGAATTGACAAGATAAACTCATCAGCTTAGGCATCCAACCCAGCCTAAGAGAATAGCACGCAAGCATATTGCCCCTTTCTCAAAAGCTCCAGACCATAGTCTCCTCCATTCAGTATACATTATCTGATATCAGTTAGCTCTGTATGGGTACAACTTTACAAGTAGCCACACCACTCACAAAAACTACTCCATTATGTTGTATCCCACTTCTAATCATCTTATCAAACGACTCTTATGCGATCTCTCCTTGCCTGTGCAAACCATAAGCACTAGGCACTGCTTTTTGTGACAATAAGCTTTTATTAGGTATTTCATCAAAAATAAAATGAGCATTTACTAACCCAAAGATTAAGCATGCATATATAGCAGTCACTTTTCTCTTCAAGCAGAGACTTGAATGCATATCCCAAATTTCCTACTTGATCTCTACCTTCCAATCGATAGAACAAGGACCAAGGTATGCACGAGATGCTAATACTAGGGGTGAGCAAGGTTCTTGAGTACCTTAGAACCTATTCGGAACCAGTCTAATCGGTTCCGGTAAACCGATTCTCAAAAAAATACCTGGAACCTATTTAGAGAGATGAAAATGAATAATTTTCCTTACAAAATTGACCTTTCAAATATCGAATTTAGCGCAATATCAGTTAATTTTCTACCGATAACTAAAGGATGATTCATAATATTTTTCAAGTAACTAAGATTAAAAAAATACAAACTTAATAAATTAACTTTCTTTTTTGTGTAAAGATAAAAGATGAAGGTAGGAAAACATCAAACATCTGTTCTCCTCTCCAAATAAGTAAGAAAATTTAATATATTAGGTCCTAACATTTGATCATTACACATGGCGGGTACTCTGGAAGCGGAATTGGTTCCGGTTCCCAATTTTTGACCGGTTCCGGTTTTGGTTCCTAAAAGTTAGGAGCCTGTTTAATTGGTTCTGGTTTCCAATTTTTTGGATGTGTACCCAGAACCGCTCATTCCTAGGTAATACCCTAGTGATGTCACAATTTTTGGGGACGAATCCCTGATGTTTACGTCTAATGGTGAAGATCCCAAGGACAGGCAGCAGATTCCATTTTGGGTATTTTCATCTATCATTAGAGAAGCACGGTAGCAGACAGTTGGCTGTAAAAAGATGAGAAAGGTAAAATGTGATTGCGCATCAAATAGGACGTTAAAGCCAAGCATGGTGACACACAAGCTTCATTAGAAACACCCAGTAGCCTCATCGTGTGCTAAACTGCTTGCCTAAGAAACCCAGGGTCTCATCTTTGTACCAGCAAGCAAAGCATAGTAACAAACAAAAGGCTGCTGCTGAAATGACTGGGGATTCTCTTCAAACACCTGGTGTGCACTTCCGATGATAGTGCATTTACATCTCAAAAAGATGAAAGATGAGCTAAGGGAGGTATCCGATCTGTACCCAATTCGAAATAAAGGGGATAATGGCCCTTTAGACCCCTCTTTCTTGCGATGCTCTGGTGTGTTGAGGGGGGGGGGTTGAGGATGCATGGATCAGTTTGTAGGTATAAATGAAGGGCTTTTGTGAATTGTCGTTGTTCCTCTGACAGAATCATATTGTAAATATTTTATTTTTGGCAAATATTGTGCTAAATATTTTGTTGCTATTTTGTTGCTTGATCCGGAAGAGAGGGCTGAATATTTTCCTTTTCCTTTGGTGCCTCTTGATCTTGTGTAATATATACCATGATGTAATTCTCTTTTAGGAATGAACAAGAAAGAGAAGCCACCGGCTACTCATTGTGTGCTTAAGTTCTCTATTATCATGGTATCAGAGCCCTGATCCACAAACACAAAGAAAGACCTAAACACATTAAGGCCTAAGCAACCATAGGAGATAAGAAAACTCCAGACTTTGTGATTGATAATCAATCACCCTATTACCTTCATCCCTCTGATGCGCTGGGTCCAATAATCACCGCGATCAGATTCGATGGCAAAAACTATGAGCTTTGGGAGAAGGTTGTGACCACAGCGTTGACGGCAAAAAATAAGATAGCTTTTATTAATGGAACTATCACCAAACCAGACATGAACAATGGAGCATCCCCAGCCGAGATGAATGCTTGGGTGATTGTAAACTCCATGATAACTTCATGGATATTGAATGTCATTGACCCAAAGCTTCATGCTAGTATCGCTTATGCCGACTCAGCCCAAGCAGTTTGGGAGAATATTCAGAAGAGATATTCTGTCCCGAACGTACCTAAGATTCATCAGTTAAAAGCCGAGATCGCATCATGTAAGGAAGGCAATCTCGAGGTGGCTGAATTCTTCACAAAACTAATGGGGCTTTGGAATAAGCTTGGAAATTATGTGAAGTATCTGAAATGTACGTGTGACGCAGCTGAAAAATATGCAAAAATGGACGAGGAGGATAAGATCCACCAATTCTTGGTGGGTCTGGACGATGATGCATACTCCAATGTTCGATCACAGATTCTACCCTCAGATCCTCTTCCACCACTTGACTAAATCTATAGCATGGTTTAGCAAGAAGAGAACCATAAGAAGGTTATGCAAGGGAGAGAGCACAGGCACGAGAACGCATCCGCCTTTGCTGTATCGCATCACACAAAGGGAGCCCAGTACAGTGGAGAGAGAATGAGCTGCAAGCACTGTGAGAAGCTAGGCCACGAGGAAGCAAGCTGTTTTGAGTTGATTGGTTATCCGACCGGCTAGAGTAGTAGAGAGGGCCGTAGCAGCAAGTGCAGAGGACGGAATGGTCGAGGAGGTGCAAGAACCAACTCAAGCAGAAAGCAACAGGGTTATCCCGGGAAGGAACAAGCGAGTGCAGCCCATGTCCAAGACAGCAGCAGCATTGCTGGTAAGATAGAAGATCACCGTTCAACTTTGTCCAGACTCACAGAAGAGCAGGCACAGAAATTGCTTAGTTTAATCGAGGCACCAAAAGATGCTCAGTAACGACTATCGGGTAAGCATAACTGGCTTTTAGATAGTGGCGTCTCGTATCACATGACTGGAAACTCAAAACTATTATCGAATTTGTGTGATATAACATCGGTTCCTATTGGTATGCCCAATGGAGCTATTGCTCTCGCTAACAAACGTGGGTCGGTGAGACTTAATGACAAGCTGATGCTAAGTGATGTACTTTATATTCCTGGCCTAAATTGTAACTTAATATCTATTGCGTAGTTAATTGAGGATCTTTGTTGCATTGTAACATTTACTCGCAAGTTATGTCTGATACAGGACCCTACTACGAAGATACTGATTGGATCGGGTGAGCCTAGAAGAGGGGTGTATTTTTACAAGGAGAGCCCATGGCAGAAATTCAAGCCAATAAAGTCGTCTCCCACAATCTTTGGCACTGAAGAATGGGGCACCCATCAAATCAGGCATTATCAAAACTATCTAGTACTATTTCAGAAATTGTTCATAGTAGAAGGAAAAAGGATTTATGTGATGTATGCTTGCGAGCCAAACAAACTCAATTACCTTTTGGTGTTAGTGATAATAAAGCATCGATGCATTTTGACCTCATTCATTGTGATATATGGGGTGCTTACTCTGTTAAATCCTTTTGTGGTGCTAGTTATTTTTTGACCATCTTGGATGATGCTAGCCGATGTGTTTGGGTGTACCTTATGAGAGATAAAAGTGAGGCTTCTAAATTCGTGAAAGATTTTGTGCCATGGTTCAAACACAGTTTAAGACGAGAGTGAGGACCATTAGAAGTGACAATGGTAGTGAATTTATTTCGGGGCCAATGAAGAAGTTCTACGAAGAGCAAGGAATCATTCATGAAACTAGTTGCGTTGATACTCCACAACAAAACAGAAGGGTAGAAAGAAAACACCTCCATGTATTAAACGTAGCTAGAGCTCTTCGCTTTGAAGCACACCTTCCAATTGAATTTTGGGGAGAATGTGTATTAACCGCGGCCCATTTGATCAATAGGACTCCCACTCAAGTTCTTGATGACAAAACTCCTTATGAAGTATTCTTTGGAACGAAGCTTTCCTATGAGCATATTAAAGTTTTTGGATGTTTGTGTTATGCATACAATTTGCAAAGAAAAAAGGACAAATTTGGGGCAAGAAGTAGAAGGTGCATTTTTGTTGGTTATCCACATGGGAAAAAAGGTTGGAAGGTTTATGATATGGAAATCGGAGAAATAATCGTTAGTGTAGATGTACTTTTCCATGAAGAAACCTATCCCTATGCACATATTGAACACAAGCAGATGATAGAAGGAGAAAATGTGCAGCAAATTTGTGGTTGGAATCAGAATGGGCACTGTGATGTTTTTGATGAATCAAGTTCCCCACATGCAATGTAGACACGGTCTGCTAACGAAGCCTAAAGAGAGGCACAAAAGGAGCAATCGAATGCAGCCCGTCCCTGATGGTGGATCTACTGCAACAAGGCCTACAGAAGATGAGGGCGTGAGAATGAATGGGGCCGATGAGAGAGAATGCAGACCAATTAGAGAAGAACATGGGGAAATAATTTCAGGTGGGCTAGTAGAAAGGGGGAGCGGCCCAATTGATATCACAGGTCCACAGGAAGCTGAGAAGCGGCCCCGTAAGGCTCCAAAACATCTGCAAGACTATATCTGCTATACGGCTCGTCCAACACAACCCTCTTCAAGTGCAACCCTAATCCAAAAGGCGTCATCAGGCAAACCGTATCCCATAGCTAACTATGTTACATGTAATAATTTTTCTGATGCGCATAGATATTATTTAGCTGCTATAACCAAAATTGTGGAACCCAGGTTTTTTCATGAGGCAGTTAAAGACCCTAAATGGAGGGAAGCTATGGAAAAAGAGATAGAGGCCTTGGAACTGAATCACACTTGGACTGTTGTTAATTTGCCCCCAGGACGAAAGCCCATTAATTGCAAGTGGGTTTATAAAGTGAAGTATTATTCTGATGGAAGCATTAATAGGTATAAAGCTCGCCTAGTGATACGAGGAGACAAACAGGTAGAAGGATTTGACTATACTGAGACCTTTGCCCCAGTTGCGAAAATGACCAGCGTGAGATGTTTTCTTTCAGTTGCAGCTGCAAAAGGCTGGGAACTGCGCCAAATGGACGTGCATAATGCCTTTTTACATGTGGATCTGGAAGAAGAGCTCTATATGACTTTGCCTCCGGGTTTCAAAACTACAAATCCTAATAAGGTGTGTCGACTTCAGAAGTCTTTATATGGTCTGAAGCAGGCTCCTCGGCAATGGTTTGCCAAATTATCCTATAAGGTCCTCAAATATAGGTTTGTGTGGTCTTATGCAGACTGTTCTTTGTTCACTTACCAAAAGGGTGACAAATTCATGGCTTTGCTTGTTTATGTTGATGATCTAGTCCTAACAGGCAATGATAGAGAACTCTGTGCTCAGTTCAAGGTTTGTCTTAACAACTGTTTTCGTATTAAGGACTTGGGACCCTTAAAGTATTTTTTGGGCATTGAAGTTGCTAGAAATAAACAGGGCTTGTTTTTATGTCAGAGGAAGTATGCACTTGAGATTGTTGATGAATGTAGTCTACTTGGGGCTAAACCTGTTGGGTTTCCTATGGAAACTAATCACAAATTGGGATTGGCAACTGGAGAGGTTCTTAGTGATCCTACATAGTATCGTCGTCTTGTGAGAAGACTTATTTATTTGACTCTTACTCGACCTGCGTTGAGTTATTCAGTTCACATCTTATCTCAGTTCATGCAAGCACCTAGAGAAGTTCATATGGAGGCAGCAAAATGCGTGTTGCGCTACCTTAATGGTAACCCTGGCCATGGGATCCTTTTGCGTAGTGATTGTGATTTTAAAATTACTGCCTTCTGTGATTCAGATTAGGGGGTTTATCCTATTACCAAAAGGTCTCTTACTGGCTATTTTGTGACATTGGGAGGATCTCCAATATCCTGGAAAACTAAGAAGCAAACCACAATATCTCATTCGTCAGTAGAAGCAGAATATAGGGCCATGGCTACTGTCACTGGTGATCTGATTTGGATCAAGTCCTTTCTAGCTTCTATGCGAGTGTTTATGAAACATCCTATGCAATTGTTCTGTGATAATCAAGCAACGTTGCACATTGCGAAGAATCCAGTGTTTCATGAGAGGACCAAGCATATAGAGATTGACTGTCACTTTGTTCGCGAACGACTTTAATTTGGAGAGCTGGTCACGCGATATGTTCCTTCCAAACGGCAAGTGGCAGATATTTTCACTAAGGCTCTCGGCAAGCAACAATTTCTTTTTCTCATGTCCAAATTGGGTATGGTCAATCCCCTGCTCCCACTTGAGGGGGAGTGATAGAATCATATTATAAATATTTTATTTTTGGCGAATATTGTGCTAAATACTTTGTTGCTATTTTGTTGCTTGATCCGGAAGAGAGGGCTGAATATTTTCCTTTTCTTTTGGTGCCTCTTGATCTTGTGTAATATATAGCATGATGTAATTCTCTTTGAGGAATGAACAAGAAAGAAAAGCCACCGGCTGCTCATTGTGTGCTTAAGTTCTCTATTATCATCCTCAGTCAAAAGTTCCATTTGCAGGCCCTGACATTGATGCAGGAGATGGAGAACTCGAGTCTGGCGACATTGGGGATGGTGGAAATGGCATATAAATCAGATTTGGTGGTATAGCAATCTATTTTTTATTTGGATTCTTTTTTTTCTTTTTTTTTAACAATTTATTTGGATTCTTTAAAACAAGCAATTAATGGAAAAAAATTTTCTTGGAAAAGAAAAATGGCCTCATATTCATTCATTCATTCAAATATGTTTAGATACAAGTACAAGATCATCAATAATGTTTGGCCCCCTCTGCAACCATATTCGATCACCAACTTTGAAACGTTATAAACTAGAGTTAGCTATATGAATATATGATAGACAACATGATAATCTTTTCTTGTAAATGAAAGAATCAACAATTACACTGGGTGGTAAAGCTAATGGTGTACTCAATGAGGACCTAATTTGGAAATTGATGTCTTCTCACTCGTAATCTTGTTTAAGACATCTGTATTCTAAGAATCTCATTATAACACTGGATTCCAGAATCCACAGCATTTAGCTATTTCTATCCCAAATCTCAAAGTCATTATTTCGACCAACTTAACAAACAATTGGCCTTCAACGGACTAATGACTTGTTCATAGTATAAAACTAGCCTTTAAATCCGTGCCATGCATGGTTTGTTTTAAAATTTTAGTTAAAGGGCGTGTTTAGCAACAGCGTTTTAGACAGCGTTTGACGTTTTGACTAAGTCAATACACTCATCACGTAATTTTTAGTGTTCGGTAACGTAGTGTTTTGACTAGCATTTCAAGTAGCGTTTAGCGTTTTAAGTAGCGTTTTTAAAAAGTTAATAGTATTGACGTTTTACATTCAAAAGTAGCGTTTCATATTTTTTTAACCAAAGATTACCCTTTGGAAATTTTATCTTTGGAAATTATCTGTATCCTTTTATGTCAATGTACATTAATCAGCTAATCCAACAGCTAAATTTACCGAACACATTTTATTCAACTGCTCTTCTAAACAGCTATCCGCTAACAGCTAAATTAGAAACGTTATCCGCTACCTGAACCGCTATCTGCTACCTAAACCGCTATCTGCTACTTGAACCGCTAATTTTGCGAACAGGGCCAAAATATTTTTAGAAATATTATAATTAATCTTATAATTTAAATTTTTAGAAATAATAATATTAACATATCTATAATTTATTTCCTTTTTTTTCATGGAAATAGTTGAAAGGATACTATTCATTATGATGACTTTAAATCACATATTGTTCAAATTTTTATTTTTAAATAAAATCTTAATAAATACTTGGCAAAACACGTGTCATGAATGCAGCGGCCAAACTCACTTTTATATATATATATATAATATATAATATATATTATTATATATATAATATATATATATATTATATTATATAGATATATATGATTTGAAATTTGATTTAAGCGTGCTTTTTGAAAACTACTCAGCATATTTGGTCACAATAATTGTTACCACCACCTTAGTTCAGTTCCTTTAATTTATACTGCCGGTTGTAAAAAATTCTGAACAAATTATTTATTTATTTATTTGTACAATAGACTGAATACAAAAAGCTTATTCGTGTTTTTGTACAGAGCAATTTTGCATGCTTTCACCGCCAAGTACTTTCATTTTCTGTTTCTTCATTTTGTGTTACGGCAGAAGCAATGGAAGGAGAGAATTTTCTAAGTTCATTGATCTTCTATCTCACGTACATATATGCAAAGCAAGGAATATATGCAATAGAACTCTACTTCCCATTAACTACTTCAACCTAGCCGCCTAACCCTTACTTGGCAAGTTAATCAATTACAAGGATTACAAGATATATTACGATGCATATTTCCTTATCCTAACACCCCCCCTTCAAGTTGGAGCATGGGCATGAGCAATGCCCAACTTGGACTGGAAGAAGAGAAATTGTTGTTTGCATAATGCTTTGGTGAATATATCGGCAAGTTGGTACTTGGAGGGTAGATAATTAGTGACTAGTTTGCTGGAGAGAAGGCGTTCTTGGGTAAATTGGCAGTCGATTTCTATGTGCTTTATCCGCTCATAAAACACAAGATTCTTCACAATCTGAAGGGCATCCTGATTGTCGCGGAAAAGATGCATAGGGAGCTTCACAAACACTCTTAAAGAAGCAAGAAAAGATCGAATCCAAATGAGCTCGCCGGTGATTGCCACCATAGCTCGATATTCAGCTTCAGCAGAAGATCTAGACACCGTAGTCTGCTTCTTAGTTTTCCAAGACACAGGGGAGCCACCTAGTGTCACAAAATAGCTGGTGAGAGAGCATCTGGTGAGGGGCATGCTCCCCAATCAGAATCTCAATATGCTAGAACTTGCAGGTCGGGGTCACTTTTTATAAGTAGGCCCTGTCCTGGATTTCCTTTTAAATAGCGTAATACTCACCGTGCAGCTGCCATATACTCCTCCTTAGGTTGTTGCATGAATTGAGACAAAATATGAACCGAATAACTGATCTCAGATTGTGTGAGTGTCAAATATATAAAGTGACCCACCAGTCGCCTGTACTGAGTGGGATTAGATAGTACTCCTCCAGTAGCAAGAGCGACCTCATTATGGGGTTCCATAGGAAAGTCGGCAGGCTTGGCCCCCAATAGGCCACATTCTTTGATGATCTCTAAAGCATATTTTCTTTGAGAAAGAAATAAACCTTGGTAATTGCGAGCGACTTCTATCCCAAGGAAATATTTCAAAGGGACGAGGTCTTTAATGCGGAAGCAGTTGTGTAAATAGGCCTTAAATGCCGAACATGTATCAGGATCATTGCCAGTGAGAACTAAGTCATCGATATAAATAAGGAGAGCCATGAATTTGCTGTCTTTGTTATATGTAAATAACGAACAATCGGCATATGATCGAATAAAACCATAGTCGTGGAGATTGGACGAGAGCTTAGCAAACCACTGTCTGGGAGGTTGCTTTAATCCATACAAAGATTTTTGAAGTTTGCATACCTGACGAGAATTTCAAGCTTTGAATCCAGGTGGAAGTGTCATGCGCACCTCTTCGTCCAAGTCCCCATGTAGGAAGACATTGTTGACGTCCATTTGATGCAGGGCCCATCCATCCTCTAGCTGCTGCAATAATAAGGAAGCATCACACACTTGTCATTTTGGCAACTGGAGAAAATGTTTCATTCAAATCAAAACCTTCGACTTGTTTATCTCCCCGAATCACCAACCGGGCCTTATAGCGCTCTATGCTTCCATCGACTTGATACTTGACTTTGTACACTCACTTGCAACTAATGGGTTTGCGACCAGGAGGAAGATCCACTAGGGTCCAGGTGTTGTTGAGTTCAAGTGCTTCAATTTCTTTGGTCATTGCTTCTCTCCAATTTGCATCTTTAACCGCTTCATGACAAAATTTGGGCTCCACAATTTTTGTTATAGCAGATAAATAGCATTTATGTGCCTCAGAAAATCTATCACATGTAATATAAGGAGTGATGGGGTATGGCTTACCTAGAGAAACCGTTTAAAGTGTGAGAGCTATCGGGGAGGGGTCTATGCACTGGGCTGTGTAGCATATGTGATCGTGAAGGTGACTTCATGCCTTCCGAGCCCGTTTGGAGTGATCTGGGGCAGACTTGATAGTAGGCTGAATGTCGACACTATCCGTTGTAGGTGACTCCGATGTAATCGCAGGCTATCCAACAATCACAGGCCCAGCAGCCCCATCTGTGTTCAATGCCAATAGCAGTCTCGGACCCAGGCCCACTGACTTCGGGTCCAACTGTCGGGTCAAGATGGGGCGTTGGGCTGCTGTGCGCGGCTGTGGGGAGGTCCAGCCCAGTAGGGCTACTCACTGCGCTAGTGTCGTGGATTAGACCAACCTTTAGGCTTTCATTTTCTAAGTCTGCCCATGGGACTGAAGCTTGATCTTTGCTAACCAACTGCTCATGATCATCATGTTGTGCTTCACCAAGCTCATTGGAGATTGCTTCTCTAGGAAAAGGGAAATTATCTTCGCAAAAAATGACATCCCGTCTAACACTTGTTGTTCCTGTCTCCAAATCGTAAACTTGCCGCCCTTTCTTTCCATGGGATACCCAACAAAAATGCATCGCCTACTTCTTTCACCAAATTTATCTTTGGCCTTTTGTTGATTATAAACATCGCATAGACATCCGAATACCTTGATGTGATCATAGGATGGTTTTGCATTAGATAACACTTTATGAGGTGTTTGCCCATTCAAAACTGAAGACGATGTTCTATTGATCAAATATGATGTTGTTAGAACACATTCACCCCAAAAATCTAGAGGGAGATTAGCCTAGAATTGAAGTGCCCTAGCAACATTCAATACATGTTGGTGTTTTCTTTCAACCCTTCCATTCTGTTGTGGTGTGTCTACACAACTAGTCTGGTGTATAGTCCCGTATTCCCTATAGAATTTCTTCATGACCCCGAAGTATACTCACTCCCGTTATCACTTCTAATGACCTTAACCTTAGCCCCAAATTGAGTGTTAACCATCATACAAAATTCTTTCAATAGTTGAGAAGCCTCACCTTTTTCATGCATTAAATATGTCCAGACTCCGCGACTAGCAACATCAAGAATAGTAAGAAAATATCTAGCTCCATAAAAAGATTTAACACGGTATGCGCTCCATATATCACAGTGTATGAGGTCAAAATACTTTGAGGCTATATTATTACTAATAGAAAAAGGAAAACGAGATTGTTTTGCACGTAAACACATGTCACAAACATCATGTTTATTCTTACTAATATCTAGTTAAATATTGCTAGAGACTTTTGAAAGAATCTGACTCAAGGGATATCCCATCCGTTGATGCTATAATTCATAGGAAACCACTTTGTTTGCTTGAACTTGCGTCTTAGCATCGTTCTTAACGCAAAGACCCCTCTCTTGCGCTCACCCACTCCAATCAGTTTCTTCGAAGTAAGGTCCTGCACCACACATCGCTTTTTAGTAAATACTATCATGCAATAAATCTCGTCCACAAGCTAGGCTACAGAAATCATATTACAATCAAGACTTGGCACATAAATAACATCTTGTAGAAGCAAGTTGGGATTCAATACAACTGATCCCCTTTTTGTAGCATATGTAATAGACCCATTTGCTAAGCTTACAGGAATAGGATCAAGGTTCTCCACATTGTTCAATAAACTGAGGCTCCCGATCATGTGTTAGGAGGCACCAATGTCGACGAGCCATGTAAGCTTACCTGATAGTTTTTCGTGAGCTTGTTTAGGAGTCTTTATTAAGCTTAGAATCCGTTGTACCTGGTCTGGGGTAAAGCCATGTACCGCTGCTACACTCTGATGCCTGTTTGCTCCAGCCGCACCGTTCTCAGACCCATGGGTGTTCACGGCACCATGCATTCCCTGTAGTTGCGCCGCATACGACACTTCTCGAACTACACCCGCTGCTGCCCCAAGACCGCCTCTGCCCAGATTGTGACGACCACCACCGCGACCTCCTCGTCCCCTGCCTCGAGTACCACGGCCTCCACGAGTATTCCAACCTGGAGGGTATCCTATTATCTCGTAGTAGTTGGCTTCCTCGTGCCGAACCTTTCTACAATGCTTGCGAATAACTAGCTCGGTTGACGCATTCCTGGGCTGTGTGACAGCAAAGGCAGAGGTTGGTTCATACCTCTGGTCTCGGTTCATCGTGACATGTTTATGGTTCTCTTCTTGTTGAACCATATTAAAGATCTTATCGAGAGGGAGCAGTGGATCAGAAGCAAGAATTTGACTTCGTATCGTTCCAAACGATTCATCATTTGGAACCATTAAAAACTGGTGCGCCTTGTCTTCCTCCATCATCTTAACTATTTTCTTTGCGGCTCCACAAGTACAGGTCGGGATCTTAGCATAGTTGTCGAGTTCGTTCTATAAAGTCATTAACTTGTTATAGAAATCAACCACCTCTTGTTCCTCTTGCTTACACGAGGCTATTTGAGCCTTTAACTGATGTATTCTCGGTACATTCAGAACTGAATATCTCTTCAGAATATTTTCCCAATTTGTTTGTGCTGAATCCACATATGCCACGCTAGCGTGCAACTTAGGATCAATCATGTTCATGATCCATGAGGTGATCATGGAGTTAATCATCTCCCAGGCATTGGCTTTCACCGAATATTGCCCATCCTTCACCGTTGGCTTCTGAATTTTCCCATCGATGAAGGCTGGTTTGTTTTTAGCCTTGAGTGCGGTTCTAATTGCCTGCTCCCACAAATCATAGTTTTTTCCATTGAACTTGATTGTGGTTATGATAGCTCCTGGTGAATCCGAAGGGTGAAGGAAATATGGGGACTGAGTATCGATAATAAATTCTTTTGATTTTGTTTCTTTTTCTTTTGGCTCATCATCCTTGCCCATGGTGTTCCGCTCACTGGGTTTGAGTTAAGGACCTTGCTGATTGCTAGGGTTTAGTATGATGTGGCTCTGATACCATGTTACGGCACAAGCAATGGAAGGAGAGAATTTTCTATGTTCATTGATCTTCTGTCTCACGTACATATATACAAAGCAAGGAATATATACAATAGAACTCTACTTCCCATAAACTACTTCAACCTAGCCGCCTAACCCTTACTTCGCAAGTTAATCAATTACAAGATATATTATGATACATATTTCCTTATCCTAACATTTTGCTTCTCTATGAAAGTTTTTTTTCCCATTTCGTGGCATTTATTATGTGTACGAAATTTATCAAAGTAAGAATGTCAACGCACAAGCTAAAGTTGATCCTCACGTTTAGGATAAACTAGTGCTATACCCCTACAATGCAGCGACTGTTTTGACTTACTTTTTTAATAAATGTGTCTATGTGATTCATCATTTATATATTTATTTACGTTTAATTTTTTTTCTCTCTTATCGATTAATATCCATATGTTAGGTAGTTTCTTGATTAATAAAAATAAAGTGAATAATATTTAAAAATAAAAATAAAAAAGAACCATGAAAATAGTGGAATAAGATAAATCCCAATAAGACAAATTATGCACAAAAGAGAGTAATTCAACCTCTCTATTTTATATGTGTAACATCTCTACCCTACAATACAAAAAAGAGTTTATGTTTAGCATATATATAAACATTCACTATATATTATTACTGCCTTTGATGATAGCATGGATATGGGAGTCCTGCAAAGGAAAAAAGTAAGGAAAAGTTTATTATTACTTTTTGGCTTCTATGGGGCAATAAATAAACTAAAAAGAGAGAGAGAAAAATTGGCATAATATTTTTAGAGGCGAAAAATTACTTGTTCGTCAATAAGAACCATTTCTGTACTAAGCAGATCTGTTTGGTTATTCATACTAAAAGCATCCCATAATCTCGATATCTGAACCTTTATAACCCAATCATCTTTGTGAGAATTTAGCTTAGCTAAATATGAGATGGACTTTTAGTTTTTTCATCTGTTCATAATGTGGGCCGCCAAATTCGGAGCATGTAAGGGGGAAATAGCAATAGTTAGTACATGATTTTTTTATTGAGAAAAGAAAAATAGGAAAGTTTAATATATTGATTATTTACCTTGGTGTATCCATAGTGTATAGGAAACTAGGGAAAGAAATAAATATGGAGGTTAGAGTTAAAATATGGAGGATAGAGTAAAAATAGGATGAGGTACTTTGTTCACATAGTATATATTTATAGTTGTAACATTTAATGAGGGGCAAAATTTGTGGCATGGTCAATTTTTAAAATAATATATAAATGACATTTAAAAGGGAAAAACTGCTATGATTAAATTGATTAAATTGAACGCTTTTTTTAATCCAATTAATGTTAGACAAAGAGTGTGAGAATTATTATAAATGCTATGATTAATGTCTTTGTCAGAATCAACTGCTATGACTATGGGGGGGGGGGAACCTCAAAGTGAGAATCCAAGAGGCAAAGGAAAAAACTGATGCATTTAAAAGGTGAAGTGTGAGATTTCACTAAAACGTGGAAGTGAGATTTCTAAACTGATGCATTTAATCACTTTCAATTTTCAAACATTGACTCTTGGAATTGAATGTAATATTTTAAAAGAAAAAGATCATTTCTAAACATGCAAAATCTTATCTTGTAACTGATGCAAATGAAAGGAGATTTCGCTGAAATGCGGAAGTGTAAGAATCCAAGTGGCAAAGGAAAAAACTGATGCGTTTAAAAAGTGGACAATATTTAAAAAGTAAAGATTGTTCCTTAAAGAAATTTCAGATTAGTAAATTTTATTTTATTTTGGAGTTTACACTTTTTAATAATGCCATTTTACATAGGCAACATATATAATCACAATTGATGACTTGGCATATGACATAGAAGACACATGTCCTAATATTGTGCTTTCACTTAATTTTAATACTATTTAGATAGATGAAAAACCTTTGTAGAATCATTGGCAGTAGAGCTCCCAAATTTCCTGGTTTCGGTCTAAATGCGAGAATCAAGCTAATTAATACCCTCTTGTTTATAGCCAATACAAAATAAGATCCTTGCCTCATTTCTTAGCCATAGCAGTGGGATTAATGACCTCCACCATTCCACTTTTATTTAGGAAATTTCTCACCTCTTAGGGCTTGTTCTTTTTGTTGTAAAATATTAGCTGGTAAATGGGTGAAATTTATTGAGGTTGGTAGAAGTGGGTTAAAGTAGATTGAAGTGGGGATTTTTTATTGAAGTAGATTAAAGTAGGTTTAAGTAGATTGAAATTAGTTGAAGTTAGTCAAAGTAGGTTGACTTTTTTTTGTATGATGGATAGAAGTTGATTAAAATAATGAGAAGTGAGTTGAGGTTGGTTAAAGTAGATTGAAGTGGTTAAAGTGCATATTTTTTTATTTAAGTTAATCAAGTCGGTTGAAGTAGGCTGAAATAAGATGAAGTTAGTTGAGGTTGATAAATTAGAATTTACCAATGAAAAGACTGTGACCTTATTTGTTTTAACATTGTTAGTCATTTAAGAAGATCAAAACTTACTATGAATCTTTACAAAATTATTGCCACTAATATTCTTAATGTTGAATATGAGATCCACCCAAACAATTCATGTTTTTTTCTTTCTTGACCTCTTTTAAGTGCTCATTTTTTGTCTTGATCTCTTTAAGTTTTAAGAATAATAGTAAAATCTAACTATTTTTTGATGTCTAAAGTTGATCAATTCTATGCTTTTTTAAAGGCATATTTCGTACCTGCATTAACAATAAAAAGTAAATGACACTTTTAATCAATCAAATTTATCTTATGAATTATTTTCGTATAAATAAAAGTACAAAGATCAATGTATACAAGATTTGAACCTAAATTTCTGATAACAATTCTTAAGAACTTTACCTATTTAGCTAAATAATATCTACTAATTTATTTTTATAAATGATATCATATAATAAGGCTTACGAGGCATCGACACAACTTTCTTGTACGCTCTTGCACCGTAGTAGGAAGAGAGAGAGAGAGAGAGAGAGAGAAGGGGGGTTACCGTTGATTACATTGCTGGTGTTCGTGGATAATTGGCAACTAGCATTAGCAAGCGCTGAGGAGAGAAGGATATTCCTGGATGGAAAATTTACACGCTAGTCAGGCTTCAAGTGGGGGCCAACAGAATCATTCTTTTTCCAACAATTTGGTGTTGGTTTTGGGGGAAAATTAAGTGGGGGGAAATGTGGGTGAGGGTGAAATTACCAGACTGCCCTTGTTTAAGTTGGGGCTGTGATTGTGAGGGTGGACGGAGAGAGTGAAGCAGTTATAGTTAAGGAGAGAGAAATGAGAAGCATCCTTAACAAATGAGAAGTGGAGGACTGGAGAGGAGCAGTGGGGTTTGTTGAACAGTGAGGTCAGAAGAAGAGTAGTAGAGAAAGTGAGGGAGAAGAAGAGCGGCAGAGGACGTTAGCAAGAAGAAGCCAGGTGTAGTGAGGGGACGGTGGAAGTAGGGCTAGTTGGAACACGAAGACAGGAAATGGGCAGGGTAGGGGCTTGCAACAATGCATGTTGTGGCCAAGAAGGTAGTACATTCAGGGTAAATTCAAGGTATGTGATTATAATTAAGTGAAATGTGTGAAGGAATGTGTACGTCATTAGTTAGTGTGTGTGGTGGTGGAGATGGTACTCTGTTGGTTAAATGCCCCATATTTGGGGATATTAGTCACACATTTCAGTGGTGTATGCATTGGGAAGAGTGGCAATGGTAAACACATTTGCATGTAATTTGGAATACACAGTAAGGTTGAAGTGTCTACCATGGTAGACAATACCTTCAGTTGGGCATACATTGTAACCCTGTGAAATGGCATCCACAACGGTGACAATAATGAGGGTAACAGAATATTTGTACGTCAGAATGCGAGCATATACTATAACAGGGAAGGGGTATTTGGGTGTGGGTAGACGGGGACAAGTAGCAGGGTATGCAGCACCCCTCTCATGGTGGGTAGTGGTCAATTGTGTTCAATTGTAAGTAGTATGAAAATTGTTATTGCTGTGATTACGAACCATGTTTGTGTGGCTGTGTATGTATGCAATGATTGAAGTGTTGGTTAGTGGCTATAGAGGTCAATAATGTAGTTGGAGCTGGAGCTGGGGATTCGGCTCAGTTATATGCAGTCATGGAGGGCAAGAGAGTTCATTTGTATGATGGTGTTGGGCAGGCCGGTCGATCATTACAAATTACTCCCTTGGATTTGTGCAGCAATTGTGAGAGCGAACCCAAGGTCCGTCGCAGTGTGTAAGGTTGAGTATTGCAGGTTTTACAGGATGTTTGTCGCGTATGCTGCGAACGTGAATGGGTTCAAGCTCGGGTGCAGGCTTGTACTATTTGTGGATGGAACCCATCTGAGTGGACCATACAAGGGCACTTTGCTTGCACCGTGCGCATTGGATGCAGACAACCATCTCTTCAACTTTGCATATGCCATTGTGTGCGGTGAGAAAGTTGAAGAGTGGGTGTGGTTCATACAGAGTAGCGTACGCACCAACACGAGGGGGATACAATGTTGCGTTGGAGGAGCTGAGGTGCTACAAGGTGGAGCTGGCTACCTGGGTCGAGGACAAAGAGCCAGAGCAGTGGGCTACATTGAAGTTCACGAAGGAGAGCTGGGGAAGGATGAAAAACAACGTTATTGAAAGTTGGAACAATTGGGTGTGACGCCTACGTCCGATGCATGTGCCTTGGCTTGTTAGTGGCCATCTTGAGAAGCTAGGAAGGAAGATGGACAAGCACAAGCAGGAAATTATCAAGTGGAAGAATGTGGTTGGTGAGAGAATAGAGCAGAAGTTGGTGGACATATACCAGAAAATGGGTTGCATTACAGCTATTGAGTGTTACAGTCTGATGTTGGGTGGGTACAGTGTGGAGTTGATAAACAGCCGCAAATTAGTGGTTATGTTAGGGAAACAGACTTGCACTTACAGGCAATGGTAACTATAAGGCCTTCCATGCTGTCACGCGTTGGCTGTTATAGCAAAGGCAAACCTTTGGGTTTATGACTATATCCACCTAATTTATAAGACTACGACCCAGGAGGTTATATACAACCAACTTGTCCACCCCATGGAAACGCATGACATGGGGTAAGTGGATGAGAAGACGGGAGTTGTGGTCGGTGGGGAAGAGTTGGATGATGACTACTATAGGTGCATACTACCCTCAAACAATGGGCACCATCCGGGGAGGCCACCATCGAAGCGAATTGAGTCCCGAACCCAGGACAAGAAAGTGCGTAGGTGCTCAAAACATGGTGAAGTTGACCATACACGGCGCACATGTGGCAATCCTCAAGCAGATTTCGACGCGACGTACAAAGGTGATGTTGGGCAGATAGAGGATCTACTGGATCCTTGCTACGTTGCAAGCACAAGCACGATGTGAAGGTGCGTTTTGTAATTGTCATTTTCTTATGTTCTTCCTGTCGTACGTTCTGATCATGTCACTGGTGTGAATGCAGGGACTTCCACCCTTCTCCATTGGCGCCGATATAGTGCCACGGAGGTTGTTGGTGGCAGCAGGTGCACTCCACATTTGCCGCTTATTACCCAGGGTTATTACCGTCAACGAAGTCATACACGTACCCGATATGACATCCATGACTACCTAGGCATGCACTGTTGACTCCGTGGTAGGTGAGCTATGTGAGTTTACAAATTTGAAGAATATGGGGGGTCTAGGCCTCAACTATTTGATGTACTGCAAGCGTTTTGCTATACTGAGTGCTATGCGGTGGGCAACATTGTATTGTGACTCGTCCACTGCTCATGTGTAACTATCGCAATGTTTGCTGACTATGGAGATATAGGTGACTCTAATTTCATGTACAGGTGCGACATACATGATGTTGCTGACTGTCAAAAATAAGTATACATATGTAATTAAGCACCCCCCTCCTACAGGTGTGTGTTTTTTATGGCAACATCGTACCATATTTGCATTGTCTCTTTAGTTGGGAAATGGATGTTCCACGTGTACCCATTAATGTGCTTACGTACACCCAGGTAGATCTGTTTGAGAAGTGAGGTACTTATAATAAATGTGTCATTATTGTGACAGGTACAGGCGGATCATTATAGTGGCGAGCGAAGGAAGGGGGTTATAGTCCACCACTGTACTAACCTCCGTCTGCCCAGGTCGATATAGTTACATATATGGGTACACCTGGGTTTGTTCTCCTTCACTGTGGTCTGGCACACGTACGTCGTAAGTAGGTGCGCTAATCATTCAGTAATTTGGGTTTTTGTTGGCGGACCTTCGTTTAAACGTGTACGTACCTGGGTAAACCAAGCAAGAAATGGTGGTGGTGTAGGTGTTGATGCACACATAGTTGCACGGAGCCCTAGGTATTCAGTATTTGGTGCATGTGCATTTACATTAACCGTAACCCAAGGTGGGGACCCTTATACTAATGCAGACCTATCCAGCATATATGCCACCCCATTTAAGTGTGATGGATAAGAGCTATTGTTGTACCATAAATGCCACCCCATATCATTTATGGTAACCTACTCACGTATCATTTACATGCTCTTATAGCTAACGTTCCCTTCATGGACTACAAAAGAAGATAGCTTTGGCCATTCACTTAGTTCCACAATTTCCATTCACTCACGTCCACCCACAGTTTGCAATAGAGATGGCAGGCCCCTCACGGAGAAGGTCGTATAACCTAATGCAGGACGAAGACAAGGCTGTGGATACGAGGGTAAGGGTGGAGCTCGGGAAGTGGAAGGTGAGGTTCACCGTCTCAGCAATTGTGAACTTCATCTTCTTTGTGTGGATCATATGCTGGTGGGAAGAGTGAGTGCAGCACTCTTTCATCGGAAGCACTCCGTTCGTGATGTTTGGGGTGCTCGCATTAGGCCTTTTTTGCGTGGAGCGGCAAAAGGCATCGTTATGGGTTACGCTGTTGGGCAAATATTTTGTTCCCTTTGTCCACATCTTTCATTCGGACCATATGCATGTAATATGTCCATATATGACGATATTTTGTAGTAGTCGTTCTTATGCATTCCATTCTATTCGACGCATCCGTGCGGCACTAACAGATGACGATATTCTGTAATATGGGTGTGCATATGTGTATTTCATTCCCGTCCTCCATTGTATAATGTTTGAAGGGATCAATTTCGTGTGTGCCGTGGTACGTCGTTAGTACTTACTGGGTACGCTTAGATGAGGCAACAACAATTAAATCCACCCACCAAAACAAAATTATTTCATGAAACCCACCACTAAGGCATCAGCGTACCATGCTATTGTGATCCCTTCCTACACTAACCCGCACGTACGTTGATTGCAAGTGGAATAGGGGGAGCGTGATCATGACTCACTGTGACTTTGTACTAGTTGCCTTCATAGTGAAGTATACCCAGCGATTTTGCATGATGTGCCCAGGTAGCGGCCTGCTCAACGTGCGGTAGTGTGGCCAACCTTGTTGCATATGTATACCCTGCTATTTTATGTGGCATGCCTAGGTAGACGCCATGGTAATGTCTGTTAACAGCTTCGTCAGTGTCCCCACCATGCGGGTATTCATAGGTGGGAGATAGTCAGTGCGTCACAAACTCCAAACCAATCGTAAGCCACATGTACGTTACAGTCACACAATACAAGCGATCAGGAAGAATGCAATCTGAACTCGACCCATTAGCTCCACCAGTGGACCACACTTAAATTAAGCTAGGACAAAAGGGACTCGGGAAAGTTCCTACTTCTACCCCTTAGTATGTCTGCCAAACATTTCTCACGCAGCATGCGGATGTCCTTTTGCGTGACGCACATGTTGTCCATCTTCAGCGCGAGCAGGTCCATATAGATCATGACGAACACACCGCAGTCGTAACCACTGCAACGGACATGAAAACAGTGTTAGCGGGTGGTACCACATAGCGCACATTACCTGCAGTACAGGGTGTATATATATATATATA